>PNEQ01054021.1:0-56351 GCA_003012365.1 Medauroidea extradentata | reverse complement strand
TGTAGAAAACTTCAGTCTGGTAGTTTTGTTTTGTAGAGAAAAGTTTTCGAGTGTGTTAAAAATATAGTTTTCTAAAGTTCTTAAAATGCATTTTCGTAAATGTATAAAATTTTGTAAGTGTATAAAATAATATCTCTGCTGTTTAAAATTACGTCAAACTCTTGTTTCAGATTATGTAAACACAAGTGTAAAGACACCAGAAGGCGAATACTGGATAAGTTCATAAAGCAGTTAACATAAATCAGTTTGTGTTCCGTTGAATATTCTTCCGAAAGATTCAAAACACATGTTTGTACACACCCTGCCGTCGTGGAGGGTGGGAAGAGAGAAAGCTGACGCTGCCACACAGAAGGACTAGAGAAAGGGAATGGGGAGGGGACGACATACATCCGGTGTTATCGCCAGACGCATCAGCACGGCGCCGAGGTAATACAGTCACTCACACACTCCTACTGTTACAACAACAAGAAGCCTCCTGGTGCTAATGCGCCGATTTCTATGCGTTAAAAGTGTTCATTACTTCTTACAACAGAATGCTTGACAGAATTATAAAACATTGTTTAAATAATGTTTAACAGACTTACAACGTTTAACTTTGCCGAAACAAATACCAACTTGTATTTTCGGTTCAGACTCCTGGGTTCATATCCCACGAGATGCTTTCTATTTTTATTTATCTTAACCTTCCCACCAAATCTTCTACGCCCGACTTACACGCATGCAATTAAATTCACGTGTCTTTTGGCATTTAAATTAATCTGTTTTAGTTAACCTTATTAAGGCGACTCTATGATTCGTCACGGTGATGCAGTAAAGGTTCGGCCACTTAAAAATTACCATTTTTGTCTGGGAAAACAGGCATTTGCGGAATAACTGCCTCTCCTTTCTCTACCAGTTGTTACTTAGGCTTTGTCACTCGTGACACAGTCCTACAAAGCCCGGGTTTGAAGGGAAAAGTTAACACATTGCCTTATTATAATGCCTGTTTTTGTTAACAGACGGAGTAAGAGTTGTTTATTTAGGCTTTGCTGTCTTATTTTATGACGGTTATAACATTTTAGATGTTTGGCAGTATCACAAAAAGCCGGCATATTTAATTTACTCAACACAGGGAATCAGTAAAAATACACCATAAACACGTTTACAGTAATTTTCATCGGAGGTGAAAACTAATTGCTTGTCTCGTTTGTGATACTTGGGAAAGATGTCTATTTATTAGCACCGCCCGCGTGTCTGCCGAGCATGTACAGTCGGATACAAGCAAAACACTGCCTTTTTCAAGGGCAGAAAAGCTGTCGACTAGCTATCAACCATGTAGGTAACCATGACTCGGCTAACCGCGATTTTCGATTATCCGACTCACTCGCCCCCTGCATTGTAACGGATAATCGAGGTTCTACTGTATGTGTTTCTATAATGCTGAAAATGAATACGTTATTTAAAGTAATATAAATATTGTTAAGTACAAACACAAGGCAACATCTGTATTTGCTATGCACCCGCTAACTCAGATGGACGCAACACAATAAAACAAATATATTAAACTACATTTCTTAAACTCAAACATGTGTGTCGTCATCTAACTCACAAACGTTACGAGCTTTACTAACCGGCAATATTTCGTGTATGGCAAACAAACGTGTTGCCTTGGGTTTTCACCGTCAGGTACCCGTCTAGAATACAATACACATGCATGGGCATTCTTGTTCGTCCGCAGGGGCAGTTTTGCAAAAAATTGGTATGCCTGCTAAAAACATAATTAAATGCTTTAAATCAGGCACAAGAAGCAAAGAGAAAGCATCATAAATTTATGCTAAGCGAATGGATTTCTTGAATGACATTGTTAAGCAAAACAATTCTACAAGTTCCTTAGATGTCTCAAGGGAGAGAGAAAACCATGGATAAGGAGATGAACAGGCTAGCAGGAACATTGATAATACAGACATGAAGCAAATTGAAGATGGCCCGCCAAATACGGGAAATTTGTCTGCAACGTAAGGGAAAAGGATAGCGAAAAGGAAGAGGTTAGATCCAGTTGAACTGAAGATACTATCTGCTTTAGAGCGATTGCCTCCTTACGAAAAACCACATAATGCTTATGAGGATGATGATCATTATTTTATGTTATCTCTTATTCCGACAATGAGAAAAATTTCTGACCATAAAAAAATTTTCTAAAGGGTTGGGAAAATACAAATAGTAAACAAATACGTGGCATTTTCAAAAAAAGTCTGTTTAACCTGTCTCACAGTCATATGTACTAGATCAACATCATCACATTCCTGAGAGACATCTATCTTTACCAACAATACAGCCAATTACTACCACAACCATTCATCGCATTAAATCAACCTTCCACCTCGAATCATTCAAACGTGGTATGCAGTAGTCAAATACAACATCCAAACCAGCAACAAGAGTCACGACGACCACCACCACCACAATCTCCACATCCACAAAATCAAGTTGCGTCACGCACAGAATCTGCAGTCTCATACATGTAACATTTTAGCACGGATAATGAGTCTGTTATGAGTAGAGACATGTAAAATTCGCGTTATCATTTGGTAGCAGGCTAAACTTCACTTTCCTATACATAACAGAGCATAATCTGCAATTCAATTGGCCATGAACTTTTATGTGTTGCCATTTATGTGTGTTACGTCTTTACAGAGATTGGTCTCTCTACCGTGTAAGCATTCTCCGCGGTAAGTCACGACAATATCGGCCAGCGTGAGACGTCTAACAAGCCTATAGTCACTTGGAGTCTAGTCAGATGCCAGAAAATAACGCAAATTTTGAATGTTTCTAGTTGTGAGTTTTTTTAGTGACCTTCCCTAACATTATTTGTACCATAAGTTTCATTACTTAAACGTTGTTCACGTACTTATTGTGTTTTTCATATATCATCACAAATATTATACTACTAGACTCTATAGGCCCTATGTTAGCATACATAACCCACACATACATCTACACACACACACATTTCATTCCATTTAGCCGACCTAATTACAATAGTCAAATTTTGCTAAATATTATTTTAATTAAACGCCGCATTTAAACAATGCTGTATATTTAAGTTACCTTACTGAGTGCTGTCGCTAGGGACCCCTGATTTCTGTGAAAATAATTTTGCCCCAGTTTGTTTCAGTACCTTACATGCACATCTGCAATTCTTATTCATGGTTATTGGCAGCGTGTCTGTGTGAAGAGCAGTATCTCATTTGATTTAGCCAATTACAATAACTTTCCTGCGACGCCACACGTCTGTGATTTGCCGGTAGAATCCCAAGGCTCGCGACATTTAAACTATCCAATCACTGACCACAATGCGTAACTGCACATGTGCACGTAAGGAACGGAAACAATGTGCGGCAAAATTCTTTTCGCGAAAAACAAACTAGCTCTCAGTAGTCGTTCTTCTGGCGGAATACTCTGCCTCATGACGGTGTTTTGTTTACCTAATTCATCTTTTATGTCACTAAAAATACATTGAAGGTGGCTTCCGACATCCTAGTGGAATTAAAAATTTATCTTCATCCTCTTTTAATTTTGGATATAAGGTGTGGTGTGGATGTATCCATATGCGTAGTTTCCGCCTTCGATGTAACAACTACAACAACATCAAATATTTGTCTTCAGGATGCATGTCAGTGGCTAAATTATCAGATTTTACACGTGACGCCACCGCGGTTGGGTCTGTATAGGGCAGTGGAGTCTAGACTGTTGGTAAAATACAAGCGAACTTTGCATACCTCTATTGATTACCCATTGCAAATTACAAAATAGCCTAGCATGTTCCAGGTGTCTCTCCCATAGTCGACTGGGACATATGTCCTTTTGTGTTGGTGAAATACCCTATGTGAATTTAAATTATGTGCCTACAGAAATATGGCTGTAACAGAAGATAAGTTCACTAGAGTGAAGATAATTTAACCTCATATTTTCCAAACAAAGGATTTAACTTTCTTGTGGACGAAACATATGTCCAGTATGCACACAATATCATAATATCATGCACAAAAATTTTTTCATATCTTTTTTGGAGTGAAGTTAACAAATCAACGCAAAACTTGCTCTTAAGGGCGCCGCCTACCTGCTAGAGGCTCAGAAATGTCGGAGACATAAGGTCGACCTTGAAGCGTACATAAAATGCCGCATCACCTCAATGAGCCAAGCGCTGAACTAGCGTGCAAGCTTTCCGCCGAACCGTTTTTAGTATGGAACATTAAGCAGTGACCACATAATTTTATTGATGGAAAGCCTGTAGCAAAGTTCAGTGCCTCTCGCAATCCGAGTTTCACATACATCCGTTTAGTACATTTTGAAGTACGGCAGTTTGAAAAGGCCGTTGTTAATTATGTTGGAGGACTTAGAAATATTGTTTTTAATTAGCATGGTTTCTTAACAATGAGGTTCCGACCTTGTCTGAAGTGTGTTTTTTCGTTCATTAGAACAATGGGCACACATGGAATTGGTTCGTAGGAAAAACCTGATTACGAACACATGGCGACACATTTGAAGAATGGGGTGGGCGGCCCCCTTAACGTTGCCTGACTTATTTAGTACCAACTGGTGGGAACACACACTGATAGACTATGCATCTTGTGAGAAGTTTGCGAATCATACAGGCTGGTGTATCTCTTTCACATTTACCATTGGTTTAGAATGGGGTTAACTGGTTCCCATAGATATTGGTCAACAGTGGCAACATTTCAAAGGAAACATGGAACTCTAGCTAAGGTGAGAATTTTACACCACATAGACTGGGATAACACAGAGAAAGTTAGGTTCATGAATTTTTCGGTGCCTCTGCAAAGGTATATGTTGCTGTGGTTTACGTTCACATTGTCTATAAAATAGGCGTCGTCTCAATTTTCCTGGCCTTAGCTTTGTCCAAGGCTGCTTTGTTGAAATCACACTCAGTTCCGAGGTTTTAAGTTGTCAGGTGCCTCAATCCTACCAAGAAATATTATGGAATAGGTGAGGAAGATGTTCAGTTGTAAGGTTTATCCGTTGGTCGTCTACATGTGGTCAGACTCATTGACTTTTCTGTCCTGACTGAGATCATCTCCACTCAGATTTAAACCATATGTCGTAGATCGAGCCACTGAGATTCAGTTACTTTTTTCCACCCTAATATTGGTGCTTTGTCTCATCATTTTGTTACCTAACAAACATATTATCGTGTTGTGAACTTTCTGAGATATTGGGGAATAGTGCAGCCAGGTTCTGTGTCACTGATAGCTTAACTATCTCTGAAGGATGGCCTGTGAATATGATCCAAACACTTAATCTGTCAGATACAAAATTCTAGCAGTTCAAGAATGCAATGGTACTTTGTTAGTGTTACTAAACGGCTTTTCGTTATTATCAAACTCAAATAGATGAGAACTTTAGCTTAGAGCTAAAGCAGCATTTATGAACCTGTCTCATTGGTAGTTGAAGATATTGCGTGCTTATTAAAGGCGTCATTAATGTTTTTGATTCAGATTGTTCAACATGACATTTTCTCAGAGGACTTAAAGTTACTCGCTAGGAATCAGTCCTACAAGAATTTAAGGAACTTGCATCCATTTCTCGATACTCTGGGGGTCATCAGGATTCGACTTTAAATAAAGAGATAAAACACCCCTTACTTCTTCCAGAAAATCGTCATCTGTCACTGTTTGTTGTAATATATTGCCATGAGGAGTACCTGCGAGGAGTACCTATGCACGTTGGATCTCAAGCAGTACATTCTCTCATCCAAAGGCAATTCTGGATTAAAAAAAAAGGTCCTTTAAGATTATTTGGTGTTGTGTGTATCAATGTGTTCAATTTTTCAGATGGTCAGCCTAAGTCTATACATCTCTCACGGGATATCTTCCTGCTGTAAGATGCCCGGTATTTAGTTTTCTGAAAGTTGGCGTACAGTTCGCAGGGTCATTTTAGCATGGCAAATAAATGCATGTAAGGTTTCAGTGATCAACCTTTACATTTTAATTTTTATGTGCATGTTAACAAATTCAGATCATCTGTAAGTGGCAACATCATTGTGTACTGAGGTCTGTTTGGCTGCTGTTAAACTGTTTGTGTTTGTGAGAACTCCATCCGACATGTATTCAGGTTCAAGCACCAACTTCATTGGAACAAGTTGACATTTCAAGGAAGTTCATAGAGCACTTTTTACTTAGATATTTGCATGCTGAACTCCTGCCCCTTGTGTCCTTGTCATTAAATCTGTTAAAGTTTTATATCCTTACCCTAAAAAATGTATATCATGGAACCTCCGCTCTGCTACCGTCTATTCGCGTTGAAGTGAGAGCGCATGAAGCACATGCACGTAAAATATATATCGTGGAACCTCCGCTCTGCTACCATCTATTCGCGTTGAAGTGAGAGCGCATGAAGCACATACACGTGATCGAAGGTAAAGTCTGTTAATGAAAACATGCTGTTTTCACGTGATTGCAGCTTGCAATCAGGGGTGTCCGGAATGCTCACCACGAGTAGTGGCAGACAGGTATTGAGCGTAGAATACCATGCACGATTTAGTGGTATTTAGGCGAGTATGTACATGTAAAGTCGTGTGAACATATAAGTGTGAATGAGATAGGTACGAAGAACCCCGAGAAATCTCTTTGAACAGCGACATCGTTCAGCACGATACACAATGCAGAACTCCGGGCATAAAACCTTATTTCTCAGCTAGACGACAATGTCATACCAATGTGCTATGGAAGAAGTGTAAAATAATTGACACTAGTACTGACACGCGTATTGTAACTGTTCATGAACGTTAACAATAACATGTGAAACGACAAACGTATGTCAACCAGATGAAACATACAAATAAAAAATCCTCGTTAACTGAAAAGGGGAAGAGTAAGTAAAACCAAATCGTAAAAGTAGGACTGGTACATATTTAGATATATTGATAATTCTCAACATTGACATTTTCAATGTTTGGTGCATAACGATTCTTGATCATATCTATGTTCCTGATCGATGTATTTAAGTAAGATACGTTCATTAACACTATAAAAGCCCTCAAAGCCCTCGTTATTATCAAACTATCGGTATTGTGCAACTGACAGTGTTATGTACCATAAAATATATTTTTTTTACATTTATTCCACAGTCATTCATGTTGCATGTGTTGTAGATATAATTACTATACTGAACATGCCAGTGTATGTGTGACGATCTATGATCAATAAGTGAATAAACAGTACATAACAGCCCTAGTTGGGCGTACGTTCGACTGTAACAGTGAAACACATTTACAGCTGACGTTTCTGTCTGATTAAATTACTACAATTTAACGCTTGTCACACTGAAGCAACGTGCGCTGGTTAGTAGCTTGTACACCCCTTACCGCTTATACTACTAATTTATTTATTTATTTATTTATTTATTGACTTATTTTTCAAATGGCGAGGTTAAGGCATGTAGCCTTCTCTTACACTCAACCATTTTTACAGACGCACAAAATAAAATTACTTATACATAGAACTGCCAAAAACAAAGAAAAAAATAATTAAAACTAATGATGACTAACATGACAATACAACAGACCACTTTACATATTCTTGTGAAGTAGCGACTAATAAACACTCATACAGAGTTTATGAGTTTTCAAAAATATTCGCAACACAACGTCCTAACTCGTTCTTGTGTAGATAAGCAAACATTTACGTATACACAAAACAAAAATGGTTAAAAAATAAAATTGATTAATTTATGTGACTACTACTATCACTCACTCTTGTTTACAAACTACAACTCTCACATCTCTGCGAATGAACTATAGTATTGTGTATGTTTACGCGTGTGTATAAGATTCAAAAGAATAGGTCTTTCGAAATTATTGGCTTTCATTTACATCAGTATCGAAAACTGTGTACGAAAGCTAAAACAAAAAATACAACTGTGGGATACTATGGTGAATAAATGATTATACACGTTACTGTAATCATGCATTTAACTTTACTGTAAATTATATTATATTTTCACGTTTTTAGACATGGACTCCGTTATTTATTTTCATTCTCGTATTTGTAAAAACAGGTAAGTTTTGAATTCATTTTGGTACAGGTACATTTTAATTAATAAATGAGAAGATAAATGTTTTTATAACCAACATATTTATGCATTATAACTATAACAGGCGTAATATAGTAGTACCACCATATGCTTGACAATAGACTGGGTTATGTTTGATCTTGAAACGTGCAGTTATTTCAAAACTTCTTTCGACGAGAGTAGCTCGGTCACATCGGATGTTGTTCATGCTTTGTCAAAAGATGGCTGAATGATAACCCTCAGTGATGAGCCTCGGCTACCTGCAAGCCCGCATTAGCTGGTTAATGCATGCTCATAGCTAGAGGAATGGTCAACGAAATGGCAAGCGACACAATGGGTACAGACTATAGGTGGTTTGTGGGTGGTGCAGGGGGGGTGGAGAGAAACAAACAGAAAGATGAATACCTCACAGTAAGTGCTTGGCCAGAAATTCCTAAATGCTTAGTGGATGAGAGGAAATCCCTGTCTGCACCTACTTGTCGGCCCTATACAAGTTTCAGAAAGTAGAGAAGCGGAGAGATTACTAGGAGAAAAGAAAGGGGAGGAAAACGTTCCGAAAGTACACATTTCTTCACTGCCGCAACGTACGAAGGGCAGTTGTCAAAGTAGTCGCCCCGCAAAAGCAACACGAGGCAAGAACATTGCACGTACTGCTAGTCTACCTACACGTCTACATACCAACATTGTAAGATATTATCTTTGAAAGAACTGTGCAACGGGAAATCATGACTGGATTTACTTTGTTGGACCACACTCCATTGCGAAATTTCGCAGTGGTGTATGGCCAAGAAACTAAATCCAGTCAACATTGTAAGATTTATTTATTTATTAATTTTATTTATTGTCTTAATTTTTCAAATGGCAAAGTTAAGGCATGTAGCCTTCTCTTACACTTAACTATTTTTTTTACAGATGCACAAAATCAAATTACATAAACATATAACTGCCCAAAACTAAGAAAAAAATAAATAAAAACTAATGATGACTAACATGACAATACAACAGACCACTTTACATATTCGTGTGAAGTAGCGACTAATAAACACTAGTACAGACTTTGTGATTTTTCAAAAATATTCCGAATTTATTATCGATTCTCATTTGGTTTTGACAGCTCCGTATTTTAAGTGAGTGTGCGGTATCGATGCCAGCCAGTTATACTGGTTATCGTTCCTTCACTTCATCAGCAGATATGTCGGAACGGAACGAATAGTCAAAAGAGCGCAAATATGGACGATATTTGAAGGCATTTTCATGTTGATTCTGTTCAGACGGACAAATATTTTTGATTTTAAGGTACAAAATACTGAAATCATATGTGAGTGTAAAGAAAGGAATACAAAAGAGTTTTCAAGCAGTTCACTAACCTTGTTTGCAATTCTTTTTAAAATAAAAATTATACTATCATTTTAATGTATACACATGTGTTTGTGAGTATGTAAAATCATGGTACACAGACGGAACGTTAGTTTAAAGGCTACCCATCATTTTGCCTAATCGTTTAGACAAAACGACTTCAGGAGAAATTATTTAAGGCAAAAAGACTTTAGGCAAAACGAAGTACATAAAATGTGTATAGGCAAAACGACGCGTCCCCATTTTAAAATTGCACACTGTTACTGCATTCATAAGAAGACCTACATAAACATAATGAAATCCAAACTTTTACTTCTGTGATAGTGGTCACTGAAAAACGTAATGTAGCAAAATTATTTACACAATTAGTTATTGTATTCCATGAGTTGCCTTTACCCAGTTACACTTAATTTCACATTGGCACAAATTACGAGTTAGAACTATTACTCGATTGTCCACAACAGAATAGCAACATTGATACATGTGCTCATAATAATGACGTTTTTGACTAGATAGCACGCAAATATCAATGATATAATGTGTTACCTCAGCAGGTAACGTACACTAGGTACTATCATCTATGCATTTATCAACAAACGTCATAATTTTATTAAAAATTATACCTTCTTTCCCAAAAAAAAAAATAAAACATATATCATATGATGACGGTATTTATGCTGCAATGTTATAGTAACAAGGTGGAAATCAAAAACCCAGTACTCTACCGAACCACTCTGGTGAGTTGTAAGAAGGCCATAAGTCATTAAAAAATATGAGACTTATGCTCCTATGACTACTCACTGTAGGTGGTAAGAAGGTAAAGTTACGTGTTAATGTAATAAGATATGTACACTATTAAACGCATACTAAATTAGGCAAGAACAACACAAGTCTCAATTCGCAATAATTAGACACATGCTATTCATACCACAAACAGAAGCGTTGTTTTGTTACTACACCACACTCAGTATACTCTTTGTTGTCACCTGATATCTTCTAATGTCTCTAAATGTTTCTTACAATGGGACAAAATAACATATACATTTGGACGGCAATTTAGTATGAAAGACATACATGAGAATTAATTTTAAGATTATATTTTGTGGTTTTACGCATATGAAAAAGGGTTTACGTAGTATTATCTTCTTAAGAGGCAAATCGATAACACTTTACCCCACTTGCATTAAAATTAGATGATATTCGTTTGGTCTGCTTCTGCCAAACAATTTTTCAAACAGGACATAATATCTTATAGAGGTTCTTCCAAAAGTAACCACCTGAATTAATAATTAAATAATGACATGCTGAATTGTAAACTTTACGTAAATATTTACAGTGGTTCTCGAAATGTGACAATATTTATACTCGTGCAGTATTATCATACAAAATGGCAAATCTACAAAAAATACATAAATACTGTTAATTATTAATGTAGTTCTTATTTTAATTTGCAAACCTAATCCTACTGAATGTAAAGCTTGCATTGTGTACTGTCTGAACACAAGATTTAGTTTGAATTAATATAATATACTAAAGAAGTAGTATTTTATAAAACTGTGCATCTAAAACAATAAACCGTACTGAATTAAAATTTGGTGACATTTGGTCTAATCAATAGTTCTCAAAATATATTTGTACCTCATTTATATTTTCTGTACCAACTAAAAAGTTTTATCCATCCTGATAAGAAAAGCCACCCCTTCCCCTGTCAAAAACGCTTGGCAAATGATTTCAAAGATGACTTGTCACCTTAAGTATTTAAATGGCAGTAATTGTAAAATAAGTATCAGGCAAGGTTGAAAATTATAAATGTCAAATATGATGCTATATGTAAACACCGAGATAGAAGCTTATCAGGTAGGACACCTCCAGGGACGTTGTAACCTTTATGTATGCAGTGGATAGGGGAGCGAAGAGGTTTCATTACAGTTGACCTACAAAAATAAACAAACACCCCCACAGCAGAGCGTGGGGTGCGGAGTCCTTCTCCGGCAAAATTTTGCTTTTCAAGGTGCAAAATGATGCTATTTAAGAAGTTTTCGCATGGTAAGAGGGGTGTCAGGACCCCATGGATCTCCCCACACCTCATTTTGGCTATACAGCTGAAACACTTTAACGTATTTTCAGTGTTTAATTGGTATTAAATTCTCTAAACATAATGGTTTTGGGCTTATAAAATGTTTAGGTGTATGAAATGTACTAAACAGACCTAAGCATTTAATTCAAAATTGTTATAACCAGCTTGTTAATAAAACTGTGAAAATGGCCATGTTTACAAACTGACACTCGATTATTTGTAAAAGACAGTCCAAACATTAAAGTCGACACTTAGGTTCTCTCTATATGCTTGGGAAGCATAGGTACTGGTGATAACACAAAAATAAATTAATATAATTTTTTCTTACTCTGAATTATGATGACTGTACTGCGGTGAAAAATACTATTTCATTATTGTAGCCAACTGAACAGTCGATTTTGTGAATTAATATGATCGTATAATTATAAACACTTTTCGTGACCACTGTGGAACCTTTTATAATGGTGTCGACTTTATGAACGTAAATGATAATTGAATACATAACTTAATGCCTTTTAAATTACAACTGTCCTGTATGATGATGAACCATGCAGGTCTACATGTAAGTGTTTTTATAAAATAAAATTGGAAATACAGCTATACATTACTAAAATGAAAAATGTAAGTACAAATTTTCTCAAACAATATACTGCTTAAGCTGTAATGTTCACAAAGCAACAAAAAATCACTATGAGTTGTTCTGATTAGGCCCAATGTGGGACAATATTCAGTTCGTTGCCGCAACTTGACAGTTGGTTAAGGTACATTTTCTAAATATCACTATTTAAATGTAATAAGTAAATTATCCCTATTGAATCGTAAAAAAGAAATCAATTGGAGCATTTTAGTCCTAACACCCACCGAGGTTGAGAACCCTTCCCGTCTCCAACAATAAACAGTAATGTTTTAAATGAAAATAATTCGATTTTACTACTACATTGCATGGAGAGCAAACGGACTAAAAGAATTTCAGATTTAGTCATAAAAGTAACGTGTTAATACATTTGTTCATATGTGGAGTAATAAACTTTAGAAAGACTTATATCAAATATAATAAGATAATGAAGCAACTTGATTGAAGATGAGCCGAGCTTTAAAATATGCCTAAACAAGTACACTCTGGGCGTCTGTGAATATTTATTAGTCACAAATAATTCATCCAAACACCGCTTCCTCAATATTCACACAAAAAAAAATCTCTGTGAGTGAAACAAGAATTTGGAACTTGTTACTTGGCGTAAAATGTATCTCAAATGCTATTCGTGTAGAGATGTAATTACAAAACAAAATTCCATTTTATTGCTATTCTAACTGAAACAAACCAATTATTTAATGATGAAATTTACGTTAATTGATTCACATGATATTAAATTATTATTTTGCAACCTTTCTCGAAAGCCAAGTAGCAATCATGCTTTGTTAAGTGCAAATAATAAAAGTAATTTTTGAGTTATTAGGTAAATATGTGCTTACATCTCGCTTTGTTGTATAAATGTTATTCCTATAGGTCAGCACTAATTGAAACCTCGATATAGCCGATTATACTGCGCACAAAAGTCAAATTTGACATAAAACTTACATCGCAAACAAGTTTTAAGATTGAGTGAAACCCAGGTATCGCATTGTTTATGCCGCACCAAACCTCATAAACCAGGATTCCTGAACCTAGGCTTTATGATACAGTGTGCTGGTAAAAACGTACTGACTTTTTAATCTTAAGGCCGGGTTTACAGCTTCCCCCATAGTATACGTGAGTACGCGTATGTGGGCGTATGTTTGTGTATTAGTTACTTTTCTCGCTGATTCAAGTAGAAAATCTGAAACGGCATGTTCTCACATTCGCCAGAGTGTTTGGGAGATATATTCCGTCTCTGCTACACAAACCTAACTGAAGACTCATGTAGCAAGTACAACCTAGAATTTCAGTCGAGTTTTGTGAAAATGCACCTGGCATTACAGAACGTGTTCAGTTTCATTAAAGTTTTTCAGGACCTCTGATGAATTTGTGTAGCAGTAAGCGTACGGGGCATACTTGATATTACCCTACAGAATTCGTAAAGAATTGCTATTATGTTTCAAAGCACTATCTTTTCGTTAACAGTAAAATGCGATAAACGAGACAGCAGTGTGTTTGTGTGATATTAGAAAAGACTCTCTCTTGGCACAGTGTCCTGCTTTAACTCAACCTGTAAGACTGCGTGCACACCTGCAAGTATACACCCAACCTTTCACACATTTGCTCTCGTCCATCTCGACCGTGTGCGTGCTCGTGAGCGCATATGCATTTCAAAGAAGCATTCATACAAATGTGTTTCTTTTATGAAAGGATTACACAAAATTTTCTTGCTGTAGAGCATGTGCTTCCGTGGACACTCTTATGGTCATTTCCTATCCATACATTTAACTCCCAAGATCGGGGTATTAAATGAGTTCGTGTAGTTTCATACAAATACGAAGGTAGTTAAATTTCATATAAATGTTATCTAATAAATTTCTGTGTAGGACAAGCAGTTTATGAGGTATAAAGCCTTTCATGTAATAATTTTGCATAAACATAGACATTAACATTGAATAAATCCATCAGTTGTAAACAACATGCAAGTAATTGATGAGTAAGAAATGTTATTCGCATAAAATTCACACAACGCAAAAAACGTTTTCATTATTCTAAAACAAAATAATCATATTTGTTAGTCGAATTTTAAATATATTCAGAAAATATGCGAAACACTTTCTCAAAGGCTCAACAAGTAAATTTCGAAAGCTCCGTTCTTGAAGGTTACAAGGGAAGCTTAGAATCTTTCCAATAAAGTGCAGTTCTCCTGTAGTTGGTGGTTTTTATTGATTGGTTAAAGAATGTCAATGAGGAAGAATTAGTTTTTATCTTAGTGAAAGTAATAACAATACTTCTGTAGACATTTTTGTATTCTAACATTTCTGTACCCTGTAATTTAATGATAAAAAATTAACTGTGTGTTTAAATAATTTTATTAATATTCAGAACCGTCAGACACAGAACGGCGTCATTTATAACATCAGAATTATTTTCCAGGACTTTTTAAAAACTTGTTTAGGAATGTCGTGTCTCGTATTTGCATTTTATATTTTATAATATTTCATTTAAAATCCAGGTATTCAGTTGACAGTGTGATATGAAGTGAATATGGTGACTTTGTTTTACAGAAGAATTAGGAATCGTGACTATGGAATTACGAATCCTGAAGTTTGTAAAATGATACAAACACATACGCCAAACAAAATTCCGAGTATAAGATTTAGGACACGTCTCAATTAATAATTTGGTTGTTTAGTATTAAATATTCAAATTGAACACCGTCATCGACTGTCTCTTGTCGAAATGGCGGCCGTTCGACGGCTATCTGTTTTTTTGTAGTTTAATTACACACAGAACTAAATATTAGTTAATGTCATACTTTCAGAAAACTTAAATGGGTTACTTTGATCATGTAAACTAAAAGTGCAAATTGGTACACATAAAGTAACATGTAAAATAAATTAGCTGAACCATTTTATTTACTAAAATCTTCTGTTTGTTGGCACAGTGGATCAGCATTAATTAATTTGAGTTTGCTTACTTATAATTAAAATTGTAGTTAACTGTCATCAAAGTAGACATCAAACTAAACAAGTATCGATTTAAACATGGCACCAAGACAAAGCATATCACATGATTAATAATTGAATACTTAAACAACACATATTTACAGACATTGTCTAAACTAACTGTATGGAACACAAATTATTCAGAAACTACGAAGAAGAAAAGAGAAAATAAATTAAAATTATATAATAAGTAGGCATATGTAACTAGTGAAATAAACTATACGTGCGTGCAATCACTTAAGCCTAATAAACACTTCGAGGCGAACCATCTCACTCTTTACAGCTGCCCTCTAGCGACCAGCGGACGAGTTGACTCATGTCACAGATTCTCGGAAACGATTTGGACGGCATTTTTCTGAGAATGGAAACTTTTCAGGTTTTAAGGAATGTGGTGCTTGCGCGAAAACAGTAGCAAAGGTAACTCTTTTTATGTTTTTTGAGATGTCGATATTTGTGCTAAAATCCGCAATGGTTACCTTTCATGCTTTTTCTGCGCGGGTTAAGATGTAAAATATCTGAAAAGTAACCATTCAGAATGGATACTTTTCAGTCGCCCCGTATGTGAACTGTTTCATATTTTAAAGTAGTATAAAAATGTGGTTAGATAAACATTTTGAAGATTGATCTTACACCAATACCAAACGTAAAATACGGTATACTCAAAATTATGAAGTAGTACATCTCCAGAACTTCGTAATGCTGCTGCGGTCTGGCAAAAGCACGTGCCGTAATGCAATCCAAGGTTTGGATGCTCTGTAGCGAAGATAACGCACAGGTTCTCAGGTGTTTGCTATGTTGTTTTGAAGAGTTGAAGAGTATGCCGTCACTTTGTTCAGTTTTGTGGATGTACGAACAAGAAATCTACGTAATTGTGGAACTCTTAGTTCAGATGGTTTTGATCTTGTTACAAAATGGCTCAACCTTTATTCCGAAAAATATGGGATTTATCAGGTATGTAAATTTTAGTATAACTTACATTGTATTTTATTTGTTTTTTGACCTAGGGTATATAACCTAGCTATAGAGCGTCCCAACCTTATATTGCAGTACAGAGCTTATGGCGCGTGCTGTTGGCAGATCGCAGCCATGTTACGAAGTTTGGGAGGTACACTTCTTCAGAATTTTGAGCTTTAAAATATTATATTCTTTATTATTATAGATGACATTACAATTTGTATACCATTATGCTTCAAAATATGTAATTAATTACATTTTCGATTACTTAAAAATAATAAACAGTTCACATATTCCACCGATATTAATTCACTACATGAATCGTAACGGACACTTAATTAATAAATTATTATTACATGTTTTAACCATTATAACTACTGCTGACAAAACGAAAGATTTCTTCCATTTTAGTTGCATCTATCTGAAGACAAAACCGTGGTTGGTGTAGTTGATGATTATGAAATTTATTATTCAAAACCAACGTCGCATGGGAACTGAAATATATTTCTTTTTTTTTTTTTTGGTTACTTTTATTGTCTGCTAAGAATACATATGAAGTGGAAAAGGGGGAGGGGTATTATTTATTTATTTGGACGTTTTTACATGTCTTCGAACAGCACAAGGCCTTGATAGAGATACACGGGAGGAAAGGGTGAAGGAGTTGGCCATGTATGTGAAACTCAGATTGCAACCGGCTCTGATCTTAGTTGCAGACTTTCCACCGTAGTAAAAACCGTTCTGCGGGAAGCTTGCACGTTAGTTCAGCGCTTGGATCGTTGAGGCAACGCAGCATTTTATGCGCTCTTCAAGGTCGACCTTACAGCTCCGTCGCTTTTGAGCCTCTCATGCGCGGGTAGGGAAGACATCAGAAGAAGATAAGCAACCCGAGGCCAGTCTGCAGTTACAACCACCATGAGATTTTCAGCAGATGTCAAAGGGCTAGTTTGTTATCCAGAGATAAGTGAAAGCGTCTTAAATATATGGCGTCATATGATTTGCAGGATAGACACTAAACTAATCCCCTACATGTTACAAAATGTGCCTAGATTTAGTTTATGAACTTATATAACCCACGTATAAGCTGATTTAAATAGATTCACTCAGTTTGCTCTACCGATTTGAATTATTTAACATGTTTATATTTAATTTTTTTTCAAACAACCGAGGTTAAAAGACTCTTAAACGCTAATCATTCACGTAGCAACACCTGACTGGCAGTTAATGGCAAGTAGATGCCGATATTATTTAAATTTGACCTTTTTCAACTTCATAAGATTTGTTGTTTTACAGAAATATTTCCGTTTTTTTATTCCGAGGTCTGAATATATTCAATTGATTTTTTCAACTAAACCATATAGAAATTTATCATTAAATTCATGCAAACCCATACACACTACATCTTTCATTAGTCATGTAGCTAGTATGTTGTGAATTACGTTTTAGAATGGAGAGCTGATGTTGAACGTTGGTAAGCCAGGTAGCACTACGTAACCTCACGTGCATTGTGTAGTATGCCTATGGTAATATGCGTATACAAGTTAATAGTCCATAAATTACAAAACTAGTAAGTTCTGTAGTAGTGTTTCTGTAGTAGTGTAGCAAGATATACTACAGTAAAAATTGCTACATGACATTAAATACCAATTTAGCTCTTTAACATATAATGTTTCCAATATTACAGATGAAAGACCCTCTCTTGTCTATGTGAAAGACATTTATTCAAACTCTAATAAGTTGCAATGTTTATTTTGTCTATGACCACCAAAGACACCCCGCACCAGTATTTTTATGATGTATTTGACTTAAACTTATATATTTATTGTCTTTGTCGTATGTTATGTATAGTTACGTAAATACTGTCTATAGAGTCATTTTATTGAATTTGTTTTCTGGCTCTGAGTTTTGGACCTGATCAAGGATGTCAATAGACAGCGGCAAGCTACGAGGAGGTTGTTAGAAAGCAGCAATCCTCAGGGGAGAACAAACAACTGACGTTTTGCTACTTTAAAAAGTCTATGATAAGAACGTGTTCAGCAACGAGGAAAGACAGACTTTTTTTTCAGCGAGGGATAGAATCCGAAGGACAGAAGGGTTCCATGTCCATCCCTACACATAGGAAGGATGATGTTACAGATAGTGTCAGAGGTCTGCATGTATATCCAGAAATCCAGAGTAGCATGGCGTCCTGATAAGGCAATCTACAATTCCCACGGACTTCGCAACGTATGTTCTCGTCAAGGCTCTAATTTTAAACGTACTTATGAATATTTCCTCGATAACATCAGCTTAGCTTACCGATTCGTTCTGAACATTCACAAGCTAAAAATCGGTGTTCATCATTAAACCCACATATGAATTTCACTGCTGAGACTAACCGGGATAATAAGTTTCTATAATTATTAAGAATTTCGTCAACCACGAAGATAAATGAATTTTCTGCAAAGAGCCTGTCGACATCGCCCTGTTGAACCCGATACCTTGAACAGGTCAGGTAGTCATTGCAAACTCTGCTCACGACAGACCCATTCCATTCATTCTTAGTAATTTTAATGACTTTTTCCTGGTTTGCTTGTAAGCATCGTCGGAGTACAGATATTTCCATTTCAATTATTAATTTCTGTCATTGTGTTATGGGGATAATAGGAAATACATCTGTTGAAATTACTCATACGAGTTGTGATTCGTTCCAACTATAGCCAGCGAATGCCTGTCCGTAAGTCTCAAAGGATCTGATACAATTGTAATTACAGCCGACAGGCGCCCACCTTGGGGGAGGCGTACATTAGTACGTGTCCGACGGAAGTTAACTTAAACCTCCTAACCACATAAATTAACTATCAAAATTTAAATATCACAGCACACACAAATATTTGTACATTTCACCAAATAATAAATTTTGAAATTTAGTTATATAAATTTATAACAATATGTATTCTTTGCACAGAATAGACTACTTGGTCAGGATCGTCTGCACACTGAATCGTGGTTAAAATCAGCTGTTTTTGCAGATACAGTGTCGGAAAATGTACATAACAACATTGGTTGGGCAGTTACTGTGCATTAATAAACATTTACAGCACACTCGGCACCGATTCATTACTGTGGCAAATGACACAGATTTATAATTAAGTATTGAATATATAAGATTTAGTAATAAACATTTTAGCAACCAAAATGAGTCGTATTACTGTTAACATTACAGGGTACTTTTGTCGCATATTTCTTAATGCGTATACGAAATTGTAGCAATATGTAATGATTACAACATTAATTGAAAGATTGTCAAAAAAGTGAGCATAGTGATTTTTTCGCAGTATGCACTTTATATGCAGGCTTAATCAGTGTCAAGAAAAATATTAATCGCGACCGTGAAAGTATTGTCATAAGAACCAACATTATTTCTGTCGTATTAACGGTCATTAAGACAAATTTCATGCAATTAAGGTCATGCTCTCTTATTTCTACTGTTTTTGGGATAATGATTTTTTTATCATCTTAAAAGATAGCAGATATCAAAAATATGTTTGGCAGTTTTTGTTTGAAATGGTTTTAGCCGCAACAGTAATTTTTTTCAAAACAGGAAACTATACGGTTTCGACTAAAAGTCATTTAACCAGAATTTCTTTAGTTACATGATTAGCTAAAACCATAGTATTTACTGCCTTGGAAAAAAATCAGCCAACATGAACAAGATGATTTTAAACAAACCTGTCAAGTTGATTTTTGATACCTGCTCTTGTTTAGGCATAAAAATTTTATATAGCTAAAAATGTAGAAAGAGAAGGGCATGGTCTCAATACTGAAAATCATATGTTATAAAAATGAAGTATACGTAGGTGAGATAAGCTACATACAAACGCTTGTGGCAAAACAATAATTTTTGCCAAAAAAATCCTTCAAACGGGGTTGCAAAGTAGGGTAAATGGTATATAGTTCATTATATCTCTAAACTTTCGTTAAAAGTTTTAAAGGAATCTTACGGCACACATAATTTTCAATACAGAGGAAAATAAGTCAACACCTCATTGATAGTTGATAAGAAATTAAATTTAACTTTACAAAGATACTTTTTTTGCAGCAACATGAACGCAAATGTCTCAAGTTATTAAGACAGTAATACTTAGCAAATCAGCAGCAAAATCAAGAAACTACGTGAACAGTTTTCACACGAAAATTAGCCTTCTCGTAACTACTACGATGATAAAGAGCGAAACATTTTGTCACATAGTAACCTAAATGACCGGGAAATGGGGACGGTGAATCCAAACACAAAAATATAACTCAAAGAACTTTACTTTGCTGCATAGTTATAAAAGTTAGAATTTTGGGGTGTTATTGAAAAATACTCGGTCTATAACTATAAAGCCAGCTTTCCACTGCTGCGTGTTCGGGCGCGCATCATTCCTTACTGCAGCGTCGTACTTGATGACATTGTTGGGGTGAGCGCCGCACACCCAGCTGTGGAAAGGGCTTGTTTCGTGTTTTGAAGTCAAGCTCGAAAGGATCACCTTGGAGGCGAACCTCTGGTATGGTGCACGTATAGTTCAAATTGACCGACACACTACCTGGGTTCTGCGCGGGAAAGGCCAGGCAGTGGAGACGGCTGTCACTGTGGGGACAAGATGTGTTTGGCATTCCCCCACACTTCGTACAATAATACGCGACATGTCAAGAAAAGCTGTAGGGACATGTACAACATTGCTAGGATTTCAAAAAGTTACAATAAATGAGGAGTTATATTTTAAACATTTTATATGAAGACAATCTGATATATTTGACCAACTATTAAACAGTAAACATTTTCGCGAAAGTTGTAGTCTCGTAGATGCCAAAGTTAAAGATTAATAAGCTACCATACAAATTCTCTTTTTAAAAATGGCTGAAATGGTAATGTTATGTCTTATAGCGATTATGTGTGGGGGTGAATTTTTTAGGGTGGTACAGATTTAATTTTAACCAAGCAATGATAAATCATTTGTGCTACGTTGTGTGAAACTATTTTAAATTAGTAAGTTATCTTTCGTATGTGGTCCATATTTGTGTATACATTGTAATACTGGAGCAAAATGTTTAGTACAGTTATGAGTACCACTAAAAATATGCATTTTTAACATTTCGATTACTACAAAACTATTTGAAAATGGTGACCAATTAACATGAATTCCCTTTCGTATAACAGGATAACACTTACAAAATGTTAAAGAGATTTCCTACTGTACATTTTATATTTTTGTGATGCACTTATAAAAATTAGTGCACAAAAATAGAAAGAGAACTATAATTAATGAAAATAAATACAAGAACTACAGATATCTATTTTTACACATTAATTTCAAAGTAGTTGATGTTGCAACTCTTCCGGTGCGAGAAACGTCATGAACATTGCTGGTTACCATTCACTTTTTTTGGTTACTCCCATTACATTGCGTCGCTGCTCTATCCTCATCTCACTTCACCTACATCTACAGCATAAAAAAAGCCATATTTCAAAGAAATTGTAAACGTGGTTTACTTTATGCACAATGTTTAATGTTAAAGTTTTCATAATTGTGTTGAAAAAAAGTAAGAATTTCTTTATTTATGAATTTTTATAGTGCAATTTTTTTAAAAATTTTAATTACTATCGATTCGTAAAATACGCTCAAAACACAGATGAAAAATGGGTATTTGAACAGACCTAATACAAATTCGTGCTAATAGTATTATGTATTATACAAAAAAGAAATTACGTCGACTTCTTTTAAAATAAATTATGCTGTTGAAATCAACGTCACGTCAGTTCCCGATGAACTTAAATTACTGTATTTTTTTAAATTCAATGAATTTACGGCTTGTTAATGAGAAATGCGCTGGTTAGTTATTTCGCGTTCCTTTGCAAAATGTAATAACCTCGGTAATGCCTGAAAGCTATTGTTTCACAAAAAACTCGATGAAATTGTGGGCTTACTCGCGCCAGAGGGTTGTGCTAACATGCATTGTAAATGGACTGTGGGTAGACACGCATCGCCCTCGGGTACCTGACGGCACCATGTGCGCACAAACATCCACCCGTGGAAAGCCGGCTTATTTATAAATAAATCTATATGTATAAGAGAGAACACTGACTGACTAAATGACTGACTGATATATCAAACTGCCGCCCAAAACCACTGGACCTACAAATGTGAAATGTTTTGTATGGATTTCCTATAGACGAGCACTAAGAAGGGACCTTTGAAATGTTTGATCTGTAAGGGGGTGAAATAGGGTGAACTGTGTTTTCTAATATTTGTCTACGTAGATTGAACCCGACGGGCTATTGTCGTAACTTTTACTTCAATGGGTCAATCTTAAAAATATGTAATAGCCAATTCAAGGATTCTTTCGAAATTTCACATTTAAATGGGTGAAAAGAATTGAACTTCGTCTTCGATTTACTATCGACTACATCCTATGGATACAAAGTTGCTTTTACTTCAAAATAATGGCTATGCAAACACCCAAAATGTAAATTTTTTGATATTCGACTCCCTGCGAGTAAAAAAGGGGGAAAAATGTTTTTATTAATAGTCTGTGCAACGCTAACCCAATGAACTATCGTGATTTTTACTTCAATTAGATACGTATACAAATGTATACCATAGGACTACAGAACTTTTCGAAAGTCTTTAACTATGGGGATGAAAATATGTGAAATGTGTTTTCAATTATTCTTCCATAACTATTGAACCAATCGAGATATCGAAGTGTAGCCTGCTTCTGAGTAATGTTTACGTAAAGACTGAAAATATATTTCAGAATATTTTCCTAATTCGACTCCAAATATGTGAAAAAAGATACAAAATATTTTCGATTCGTAATCAATTCATATCGAGCTCACTGAGATTTTAGATAACGACGTGATTTTTGCTTCGGATTAATCTTTGCTTAAATACTTGAAACGTAATTTATTTATTTTCCTAAATTTGACACCTAAGGGGATGAAAAGTTTTGAAACAGGATGAATTGTTGTTTTCTATTAATAATCTATCGTCTATATATTTTTTAATCAATGGGCTATCGTCACTTCCACCTAAATTTGACGCCCACATAATGACCAAAATTGTCTATAAAGTTATTTTTTTCGAACTTAGAATAATCCTGAGGGGGTGAAAATAAGACATTGAATGTGTTTTTGATAAATCCATGAGTGCAATCGAACCCATAGTGATATAGAGTTGCATTTTGTTTTATGATGATGAATACGTATATGCCAGTAAACATATTTCATAAATCTTCTAAATCCGAACTCTTATGGGTGACAAGTAGTAAACAAATTTGTTAAATGAATCGTACATTCACTTTTACTCCATGTGTAGTCGTGATTTTCACCAACTGAATACTTATACAAATTTTTAACACATGGTAGTAAAATTTTGTAATGTTTGATCACTAAAAACGTTAAAAAGCACATACTCTCTTTCTGTTCACCCCATGATATCGACCCATACAGATGAGATATTGAGATTTTTTTTTGCTTCAGATTGATGCTTATGTAAATACTAAAAATTATTATGAGAAAATAACTCTCAAATACCAGATTGGTGGATGTGGGAGGAATGTAGTCTTTGTAAACCTCTCAAAACAGACTATCAAAAAAGCAAGTAGAACAAATAGCAATAAAGAAGTTAACATTCTGTGATTATAAATTGTTAATCTTGAAGTTCCCATAGTTGTTGAAGGCCACAGAGCGATTATATAAAAGAAGATTCCTGGTAAAATGTTACCACTAAATGGTACAAAGTTAGCCCAAATGACTGTATACTACTCATATCATCCAATTACTCTCTCATATTTGCTATGACTATAGGGCCCGGGACAGTTGTTTGGCAGCGACAGTGCTTTAGGTCAGTTTTTCATGTAGGCAGCTAAAGCTACTGAGCTTGCTGCAGAATAAGCTCAACCTGCAGCTTGGTTATCCTATCACTAAATGGTCAAGCTACTAATATAGTGTACAAAGAGGTCCTTCAATTGAAGTAAATATTCTTTGTTGTGAGTAAAACACGCGGGCAATGCCGCAGGCGGACTTGAAGCTTATCATAAAAATGATTGTTTGTTTGTTCGATTTGTATGCCGTTATATATACCAGTAATCTGATTGCGAGATTTTGGTAAGTTTTGCGTGCACCCTACAAAGGTTTATATAAAAAAATAGATACGGGAAGGCAAAACGAGGTAGAAGGCCAAAACAGGCCATCCAAAAATACTGAGAACAAATAAATTTTTGGTGAGTGGTGCGTACGCAAACAAAGGTTTCTGCCGAATTAAAAATGTGTTTTCTTTTCCAAGCAGGTCAGCAAAAAAATGTAGATGGGCAGAACAGGATACCTGAAAAACTTAGTAAAATAAATTTTAAAAAAACTTTGTTGAATGGTTCTGCATGCGCCCGTAAAGTTTTTTTAAAAAAAAAAAAACTAATTTTTGGAGGGAAAGGGGTCGAAATAGGCTAAAGGAGCAGAATGGGGTACGCAAAAATATTTTATTTAATGAAAACAATTTTTGGTTAGTTGTGCGTGCACCCGCGAAGAATTATACCAAAAAATTATACTTTCGCGAAAGTGGTGGAATAACGGGGTACAGTGGAAGAACTGAGCTAAGGAGGCGGGGTGGGTGGAGACACCCAAAATATTTTTCAAAAGGTTTTAAAATCGGACAATAATAACCCTGAACATTATTTTGCCGTATTTAGCACTTTTCGAAACTTTTTGTTTCACAAATATTATCACATTAAATTGAAAACCTATTTAATTTTCTAATTAAAATTTATATATCTTTGTTGTCCGAGAATACAGGAGTTTATTATTTGGAATTTATGTAGGCAAACATATTTTATAACTTTTAACAGAAATGAACCTCTTATTATTTATTGCAAATATATACAATTTACTTGCTACAAAATTCTCTTGCACAATAATATTTTCTATAAATGATAGAAGGTTCGTCTTAAAATAGAAGTCCGCCTCATTACTCGTTTATGAATAGTCACTAGGTTAGCCATAGTGTAGTTAAATTTCACAATTACAACTTGATTAACTTAAAAGTGTTCCAAATTGAGTATTCTAGCATTCAAAATGTAAACCAAACTAATTATTTGCTTATATTTGATCCAAGCTTGGCTTATCAGCCTATTTCCGACACTTTCTAAAGCGCTAGAATACTTGGTCCAAAACGTTATGTAAAAATATTGGTATAACTTGATTTTTCTAAGGCGTTTAACTCCGTTAGTCATAGTATTTTAATTCATAAACTTTGTTCACATTTTCATTTCTCTAGAGACGTTGTCGCATGGTTTCAGTCATATCTTCAGGACCGTCAGCATTGTGTTGTAGTAGACGATAAACAATCCTCATGGAGAAAGATTGCCTGTGGGATGTCACAGGGGTCGGTTCTTGGCCCCTTTCTCTTTTCCCTCTTCATAAACGACTTACCTAAATATTGAATAACGGTAGCTATCATATGTACACTGATGATCTGCAACAGTACGTGTCTTCTCCTTTAAGTTGCATTGAGGAATTAGTTGGCAACCTTAATGATGACCTTGAGTCTGTTGCAAGTTGGTCTGTCACAAATGAACTATGCCTTAATCCTGTCAAAACTCAATGTATTTTAATAGCCTCCCATAGAACTGTTAATGAATGCCAGAAGATGACATTGCCTACAATATCCTTCGCAGGATCACCGATTCCTCTTGTTCAAGAAGTTACGAATCTTGGTATTATTATTCGTAAGGATCTCTCTTGGTCAGGACACTTTGCAAAAATTTGTAAATCATCATATTCCATTCTGCATATGCTTAACAGGCACAAACGTTTGCCACATGCCGCTAAAGTAACGCTAATTCAGACGTTAATATTCCCTATACTGGATTACTGTGACGTGTTGTTCTCAGACGTCGATGAGAATTTAGAGGCTAAATTACAACTAATACAAAAGGCACACTCTCGTTTTATATTTGGTTTAAAGCCCCGTGATCATGTATCGGAATATCTGAATAGACTTAACTGGCTGCGACTAAACGACAGGCGCTTATTTCATAGTTTATCCCTCGCTTACAAGATCCTGTCTTCAACTGAAACAAGCCCTGAATATTTAGTGTCCAGGCTAAAAATGTCGTGGCAGAATCATAACTTTGGCACTCGGTCTAAGGAGTCACAACCACTGTTCATTCCAACCCATAAATCATCCCCATTCACGAAATCCTTCACTGTATCTGTTGCGCGGGTGTGGAACTCTTCACCTGAGAAAGTGCAGAATTCGCAACTCTCCCGGCTTTCAAGCGTGGCGTATGTAAACACATCAAGTTATCGAGCTCGAGAATCCAGAATTCATGTTTAGGCATATAAGTATTGTATTTGTATTCTTCGCTATAGTACCCAAACATTATTTCTTACTTTAATATTTCATATAAAAGAACTACAACATTAGTTGAAAGTGCTGAATTTATTGCTTCTAAATATATTAGTTTCATTAATGTACAAACTTAGATAGCTGTATATATATTTAGTTTTTTTTTTTTGTATATTAAGACGTTACAGCCCATGAACTATAGTTATTTTCATATTAATTGCAAATATTGTATGTATGAATTTATATTTATAATTGTCTATTTTAATTGTGTTACTATTCTGTGCAGGATCTTAGCCGATATGTATATGTGTGTATGTGTGTGTATATATATATATATATATGTATGTATGTGTGTGTGTGTATATATATATATATTAAAACCGGCTGCCTAAGGTTAGTAAAAATTAACTATTGGTTGATATTTTTGTGAAATGCTACATTGTTGTTGTCTTGCTTGTCACAAAATTAATCAATTTTATTTTTTTAAGATTTTTTGTTTTGTGTATACGTAAATGTTTGCATATCTATTTAACAATGAGCTAGGTCTTTGTGTTGGGAATATTTTTGAAAAATCACAAACTCTGTACGAGTGTTTATTAGTCGCTACTTCACAAGAATATGTAAAGTGGTCTGTTGTATTGTCATGTTAGTCACCATTAGTTTTTAATTATTTTTTTCTTAGTTTTAGGCAGTTCTATGTTTATGTAAATTTATTTTGTGTATCTGTAAAAAAATGGTTAAGTGTAAGAGAAGGCTACAATGCCTTAACTTCGCCATTTGAAAAATAAGACAATAAATAAATAAAAAAAATAATAAAACACTTCAATTATTGCATGTTGTTCGTGAGTGTTCGGAATCGTTCGTGTACTAGCGGCCACCTAAGTTCGTGCTCCATCAAGCCGGAACTAGTGCCTAAGAAGCTCTACATGAAGCGCACGGTCATGACAAAAATTGTCTTATTCGTGGACTGTGAAATTTGAACTTGAAAAGTGCTGTCTTAAAAAATAAAATCGTCTTGGTCAAACAGTTGTCTCGAGACATGACTATGAATACCGCCCTTAGTGGGGGTGGCATGTCCTTCTCCCGCCGCGCACTGGTTGAGCGACTGTAATGTGGCCTGCCAGGACTTTGGTGAACTATTTTCAGTGTATCAGATAGCCAACTATCCGAACTGCAACACTATCTGTTTGTGTTAGATTGAACTTGATGTCTCTGGTCTAGTCTTTCGAGTAATCGAACTAGTGGTGCCCCTTAGAGGGAAAAGTGAACAAGATGGCGTTTAAAAACATATTTTAGTTAGCTACATAAAGAAACAATTGTAGTTTCGCACAATAATCTTTCACCTAAAGTAGTTTCGCCTAAAATAGTTTTGCCTAGATTAGTTTCGCCTTAAATTGTTTTGCCTAAAGTAGTTTTGCCTAAAGTAGTTTCGCCTAAGTAGTTTCGCCTAAGTAGTTTCGCCTAAGTAGTTTCGCCTAAAATAATTTTACCTAAAATAGTTTTGCCTAAAATCGTTTTGCCTAATATCGTTTTGCCTAATGTAGTTTCGCCTAAAATCATTTTGCCTAAAAGAGTTTTGCCTAAATACGTTTTGCCTAAAAGTGTTTAGCCTAAAGTCGTTCACCCTAAAATCTGTTTGACTAAAATAACATCGCTTTACTGAAGTGTTTTGCCTAAATAATTTTGCCTAAAATAATTTTACCTAAAATGTAATTCTTAAAATTCCGGCAACTCGTTTAAATCGCAAAAAAGTCATTTAACCTAAAATTGTTTTGCCTAAAGTAGTTTCGCCTAAACATTTTGCCACACTCGTTTTGCCTGAAGTCATTTTGCCTAAAAACTTTTTGTCCTATAGGTGTTCTGCCTAAATTCGTTTCGCCTAAAATCGTTTTGCTTAACGTACTTTCGCCTAAAATTATTTCGCCTAAAACAATTTTGCCTAAATTTGTTTTGCCTAAAGTGTTATAACCTAAAGTTGTTTGGCCTAAAATATGTTTAATTTATATTCCATCCCTTTGCTAAAATTTCGACAAAATCATTGGCCAAATATATTTTTGCCTAAAATCGTATTGCCTAAAAATGCTCTCTTCAAAGTGCTACCATTCTCGCTTGGCTTGCCTAAAAATCGTCTCCCCTACAGTTATATTGCGTAAAGTCGTTTTGCCTAAAATAATTTAGCCTAAAGTCGTTTAGCCTAATGTAGTTTTGCCTAAAAGTAATTTTGCCTAGTCATAGTGCCTAAAGTCGTTTGGCCTACGATTAGGCAAAACTTTTTAGGCGAAACGACGGGTACCCTTTTGAACAGCTTTAGGTATGTGTTTTCCAGAGAACCTGGGTGCACGACGTAATATGTAGCGCCGATTCCCATTTATGACAAGGAACCTTTCAAGCAGAGGTCGTATCCGATCTCGTGGGCATATAGAGCAGAAGTGGATGCACAGATCACTGAGATGGGGGGGAAAGGGATTATTGAGAGCGGAAATAGCCTGTACATCAACCCGTTAATCTGTGTGGAGAAAAAAGATGGAACCGTAAGTGTATGTTTGGATGCACGAGCTCTCAACCGCAAGATAGTGCCAGATTGACAATCACCCGTTGATCTAGATGACTTGTTTTCGGAATTTCAGGGAGCACAATTTATTTCAACAGTTGATTTCTGCAAGGGTTTCAGGCAGGTGCCATTGCATCGTGAGGACAGAAGATACACCGCCTTCTTGTATCAGGGTAGGTGCTACCAATTCCGGGTGTAACCCATTCGGGCTAACTAACAGTGTGGGCGAGTTTTGCCAAGCCGTTGACGCCTCACTAGGTGCAGAACTGAGTGCAATTGTAAAAGTATACATGGATGACTTGTTGATTGTGTCAGAGATGTTGGAGGGACATATTGAAGTACTGTGCGGGTTGTCAGGCAGGTTGTGGAAGGTAGGACTTAAACTGAGATTGGACAAGTCAATGTTTTTGCGAGAGGATGTGAAATTCCTTGGGTTTGTGTTAGACAGGTATGGTGTGAGGGCTGACCCAGCGAAAGTAGAAGTGATGCATAACTACGGAGTGCCAAGTAATGTAAAAGAGTTGAGAGCATTTCTGGGACTGTGCAACTTTTACAGAATGTTTGCTGAGCAGTTTGCACAAGTGATCGCACCGCACCAAAAACTGTTAAAAAAAGGTAGTAAATGGGAGTGGGGTGCAGAGTGCGCTGATAGCTTTGAGGCAGCAAAGTCCTTGTTTACCAGCGAATGTATGGTGTATCACGCAGAGTATGACAAAGAACTTCAACTTGACACTGACGCAAGATTGTATCGCATAGTTGGCAAATTGTACCAGGTAGGTGAAGAGGGAGAAGAGCGGCTGCTAGCATTTTTAAGTCGCAACTTAACAGAAGCCGAGCGAGCATATACCGTGACCGAACGGGAATGTTTAGCAGTGGTGTGGTGTGTAGGAAAATTGTGGAATGTGATTCTGAGCCGTAAAGTTGTCGTGAAATCAGATCACAGTCTGGCCTTTTAGGGGTCGTCCAGACTGATGGGAAGCCGACTCACACGCTGGTGTCTCCTGTTGCATGAGTATAATCTGGAGATGCCCTACGTTAAGGGTACTCAGAACCGTGATGCTGACTTACTTAGCAGAGTGATAGTCACAGAGGAGGGTGTGGCAGTTGAAGACAGACCTAGGGCAGGGCCATTGATGCCACGCATTCATATCGAGCAGGACAGGGAACTAATGGAGAAGTTCTCAGGTATTGCTAAGATACAGCGTGAAGACGAGACATTGAGGAAAGTTATCGATGTGTTGAAGTTAGGGCGGTGTGCTTGGAAGAAGCTGAACCAGCTTAAGTACGAGATTGGTACTGTATCCATGGAGAAATTTTATTCCAGCGCGCTGACAGGGAAGGTAGTGGTTGGTGATTGTGTGTACCAAGAGTATGGGTGCAACGCTTAATTAGACATGTGCACTTAACAACGGGCCACTTTGGTGAGAGGAAGACTTTCTGGCTGGTCAACGCTGCATACTACTGGTGCAACCAGGCATGCACTGTGAGGCAAGTGGTAGGGTGCCGCGAAGTGTGCCAAAAAGCAAAGCATCCCAATAGGGGATGGGAAGGCGAGTGGCAAGCCATCATACCTGATGGACCGCTAGACTTCTTGTCGATAAATCTATTTGGGCTACTCCCGAGGTCGCGTGGAAGTGTGCGTACTGGATGTATTCACGAAACACGTGGTGTGTTACGCACTGAAGAAGGCAACCGCGCATACGTGTATCACCCGGCTGCAGGGCGAGCACTTTCCGGCATTTGGTAAGCAAAAGCGCGTTCTGAACGATCGAGGAACTCAGTTTACCTCAGATGAGTGGCGTTGGGAACTGTTGTGGTTGGGCACAGACGTAGTATACACCTCTATACGTCACCCGCAATCGAACCCGGTTGAGAGCTGCATGCAGGAGATAGGGCGCTTATTCCGCACGTATTGTCACAACCACCATAGCCGCTGGGCCGAAGCGGTGCCCCTACTAAATGAGTTTCTGAACATCCAAGTACATAGTAGCACAGGTTTTGCCCCGTTGGAATTAGTAACGAGCGAGCAGCATCGTCACGGGCCTGCGAGCGGTATTGTGATTTCGCGGGAGGTTCTGGAGTCGAATGCGAGCCACATGGAGAAAGTACGCAGGAAGTTGAGTGAGGCTGAGCGTAGGAAACGGCAGCAGGGGATTAGTAAACATGAGTTTCACGTGGGGGACCTAGTACTGCTGAAGGAAGAGGGGAAGAGTAGGGCTGTGTGCGCGGAAGACAAGAAGCTGCACCTCATCTATGAGGGGCCATTCCGTATAGCCCGACAGTCCGCACCGAATGCGTGGGAGATTGCTTTCCTGACGGGAGACCATGGTTTGAAGGGAGTTTTCAACAGTTGGTCATTGAAGCCATTTAAATCATTGTAGGCAAGCTGAGCAGCCAGAGCATGTGGATATCACCTCGAGTGGCACCAACATTGACTAGGGAGGAGTGCGATGAGTTTAATTTTGTTCCATTGTTCGCTGAGGCCAGCCTACTATGGCAGTACTACATTCATTTTGTTTTGTGTTTTTGAAGACTAAAGCTATCTTTATGTTTGTGATTTTTTTTATAAGTTAAATCTGTTACTAAGCATACTTTTGTTATATCATGACGGGACTCCGACATTTGAGTGTTTACAGTTTTATTGGTTCATGGCTCGTACGTGTGCAGGTGGAAGATGCGTGGACATGCTAGAGGGCATTGAATGTTGTTGTCGGGGAAGCAGGCAGGGTGTGCTCGCTAGCTGTCTCACGGGCTGGTGACTAGGTCATGCAGGACCGGCTGTGCACTGACACATTGTACAGTATCTTGAGTTCCTTTTTTTTTGTGTATAAGTGTGAATATAGCACACTTGGGTAGAAGTAAAATCCCTGTAGCCGCGCCTACATCGATTTTCCTGGGGGTTGTGACGTACGCCACCTGCCCCAGCATGTTAACTTCAAATTCCTTTTTTCTCCTTTCTTAACATAGCAAGGTCACATCACTGAGATTTTCCTATGTTGTTGATTTTCATGTTATTTGTCTGCTGATGTAACAGGGGTTTCATTGGCACAGTTAATTTTGTATTCCGATGTGTACACGGGGTACAACGAGGCAGGTAGGAAAGTGATCCACAAATGCAACGGTTTGGTGCCTGGCTAGTGCCAACCACTACCCCACGACGGACCAATTATTCTAAATACTATGCAAGTGCGATCTACACAAGGATCTTGGACTGCACCCCTGCATGCGTGCAAAAGACCATTCAAGATGTAAACTCAACTACCTAACTAATATCTACACTTAAGGAACCTAAATTAATTCTGTAAATTTTGTTAATTTTTGTGATGTACTGACAGTCTAAACGCTTTAGAATAGTTTGAGTTGCACATAAACCAGTCTAGCTTTCATATATTCAAGTAAAGATGTAAATTAGGTTAGGTCTGTATTTTAAGCTGAACCTAATTTAGGATGTATTCAAATGAATCGCTAAAAGACTTTGTACAAGTTATTTCCCTTGGTGATTTTAGACATATATTTATATTTCATGAAGTTTTCACTTTTCCTAGGCCTGTTGAGAGGGAGAGGAGAATGTGGCGCCATGTGCAGAAAGGCATAAGAGCCAAGACTCCTAGTGTGGCTGTTCCACCATACCGACGTCCCCCTCCAGGAGTTATTTGCAATTTACGTTTATTTGTTTTCTTTGTTGTTATTATTAATATAAGCTGAGACATGATATTAGAATTATCTGTTTGCCTACTGTAATTTCCCCTATAGTTTTGTTTGCACTGGTTCATGTTAGTTAGTGTGTGCTAGCGGTTCCAGAAGGGATATGTTCAGCAAAAGCATCAGCAGGTGCGAAGCGGGGCTCGCCAATAGCGAAGTAGGGGTTTTTTGTTTCGTGGCTTTGGGGGGGGGGGGGCAAGATGGAAAACTACAATGATCGAGAAAATTATGAAGTAAGAATTACGGTGCGGGTTTGAATGGATATGTCTTAGCTGGACCGCTGCACATGTTCTCCTCGAGAAAGTGAAATATATCAGTGGATCTCCGTCCCACTAAGTTTATTATTATAGTTTTGGCCGAACGAGTCGCAACTAGTTATATGTGAACCACGTGGTTGTATCACGAATGTGTGTTAAAGACGGAGCCAATAAATCCTGTTTGAGGTCTGTGGCCCCTTCTCTACTGAGGAGGTTCTTTCATTTCTCACTCTTGTGATGGTGACCCGCGACTCGTGAATTACATGGGTAGAGAACATGCACTGAGCTAATGCAGAGGTGATAACCTACAACTGGACCACGTTGCCCTGGTATTTTTGGGGTAGCATTACACTACATTTAAATGTACAGTGTTGTGACGTCACAGGGACATATCATCATAGAGGATTATGTTTTTGCAGCGCAAAACAGACTGGTCATATTATTTAAGTTTTTCTGGAGTTACACAGACAAATTGAAAGAAAGTAAAGTACTGTTGTTCATGAAATTAATTGCCCGTTTAAATAAAAATATATTTTAAAAATTGGAATTTTGCCTATTTTCAAAGATGTGCAAAAAGACTAACATATCTTGGGGCGCTTGAAAAATATCACAAAATTTACAAACTTTGGCCTGTTAATTAAAGAATGTCAAGATTTTATATGACATCTTCTTTATGAGTTTACGAATGAAAATTATATTTTCAGAGCTGTTTTTGCTCAAAGAAAAAGAAATACATATGTAAATAAAATTGTTGCATAGTAAACTTAATGCTAGATGAGAGCAACGAGGGGAAACAAATGACAAGGCATTAGAAGCTCTTAAACACTTACCACGAGAGTGTAATTTCCAAGCGGTCAGTGTGTAAGTTAACCGGAATGAATATTTAAGATGCTCTTATAAATGGGGTAGGGCATCTCGAATTCATAAGAAATTTCTACAAAATAAATTACTTTCCTTGGAACAAACTATCACTGAAGCTAGCGCTCTAGATCTTGCTCAGCTCCAGTCCCAGCAATATGCAAACCTCATATCTCTCAATGCAGCTTCTAAGAATCTGCAATCTATTTCATCTGAGTAGCAACAACAGCAGCAATTTGAGGCTATTGCAGCTATACTGCACAATGTTATTCCAGAGGTAAAAGAACAGATTGTCCTATCCTACAAAAATAAGCTACTTGCAAATGGCATTTTATTATGGGAAAATATGAGAGAATAGGTAAGAGAAAGCACAAATATAGTTCTAAATTCTTTTCTTAGTTATTAAATTTTATAGCGTCTTTACCCTCATTTTTGATTGAAGCATTAATGAGAGTGAAAATAAATAATATACAGGATGTTTCTTAAATAGGGGGACAAACTTCACATGCGTGTTCCTCTCGGAAAAAGAAGACACAATGCGTACATTACGACTAAAATATGCTGGAGCTCTGTCATGCATGAACCACATCCTTCTGCATACAAGCACGGGCACACCCTATAATAAGGGTGGCAAAGCATTGGTGAGGAAGTCCCTGTACACTTCACCTGTTAGACGAGGTGGCAATACATATGGCCCCACCAGGCAATCAGCCACAATCCCAGCCGACACATTGATCCGACATTGCTGCTGATGTCGACTACACGTGGCCGCACGTGGATTTTCGGCTGACCACTGATGAGTGTTGTGGAAGTTAGTGATGCCAACCCTAATAAACGTTGCTTCATCTGTAAACAAAATGGATGACACGAAGGCTGCCTTCTGACTTTGGCGAATGAACCACTGGCAGAATGTCAGTTGCGCTGGATAGTCGACAGGCGCAAGGCCTTGCAAGGGCTGGACATGGTACGGGTACAGGAGCTGTTGATGAAGTAAGTACCCTCCACACTGTTGTGTGGCCAACATGTAATGTTGCCCCAATGTTCCTGACGCTGGCACCTGCATCGGAGTCAATGTTGGCAAGGATGTGCTCTTCTAATCGAGGGGTTCGTGTCATGGGTCGCCCGCGATCACCTGTATTCGCATTCAATGTTCCTGTCCCTGCAAGTCGGCGAAACAGCGAAGCAAAAGTTTTATGCGTTGGCTGTGCTCTGTTTGGGTATTTAACGCCATACAACCGCTTCGCTAGTCTACTAACACTGTTGGCACGACCATACATGAAAATCATGTCCGCTTGTTCATGATACAAATAAACAGGCATTGTTGCAGTCTCCACAGAAAACGTTCTTTCAATGACGGTAACACAAACTTAAATACACATTGGTTGCACTACCAACAACACTGACTCAATACATGAGTCGACAGTTGGCGTGGTCACGTGTTTCGTTGCACATGTGACTGACGTGAGCAATGGTCTGTGTGTATGGAAGAATATGCATATAGGAGGCCTTGTTGAATGGGCCCTGGGTGCCATCTGTTGTTCCATAATGCTACATTGCATTCAGAAAAAGCTTGGTGCATGTTATTGATGTAATGTCTTGCAGCAGGTGCCCTCTGAGGGTAGGCCAAGTAAATAAACGAGGTATTGTACGATAATGTTGTAGTAGTAAGTCTTAGGAATTGCCTAATTTCTTAATAAATCATCTCCAAATGTTCAAATATCCCAATGGTAACAACATTCTATGCCATTAGAGGGTAGCCACCCCTACTACGTATTGTGGTAAGGCTGGTAGATATCAACCAGCTATTGCAGCAGGGTTGAAGACCCCATGGGCAATGCTGAAGATATTGTTTGTTTATGTCAAGTGGTGTATCATTTTTCAGACAAGTACGACCATAATGAATCACAAATTGACGCAGTATGTAAATGGCATTTATGCAAGGTATCAGCATAATAACAATGTTACAGGAAATACTCTGCAAAATGATATGTGAGCAATAATACAACTGTTAGTTACAGAAATGTCCACTCATGTTCACACTCTTATGTCGTACGTCTCAAACAATACAGTACCTCCATTTCCAACAGTTCCTTCCTGGCTCTCTGTAGCATCAATCGAACCTTTGTGTGCGTTTTACACAAAAACTATATTTCCTGGACAGTTGCAACAAGAGGTCATTTTTCGTCACACAGGTCTTATTACACAATACACCATCTTAAATTGTTCACATATCCTGACGTTGACAATGTTGAATGCATTTAGAGGGTAGCCACACCCGCTATTTTCATAAGGGAGGAAGATATCAACCAGACTTTGCTGCTGGTTTGAATATCCCAATAGCATTAAGCAATGCTGAAAATATTGTATTGTTATGTCAATTAGTTTCCGATATTTTGGGAATATACTATTTTCAAATTTGATATTTGGGGGCTCGTAACTCCCTTCATTTACATTTAAGTGGATAGTGCATAACATGTTTTCATCTTCTTTTTTCGAGAGGAACACACATGCAAAGTTTGTCCCCCTATTTAAGAAACATCCTGTATATGTTTATATATATATATATATATATATATATATATATATATATATGTGTGTGTGTGTGTGTATGTAGTGTGTGTGTATGTAGTGTGTGTGTATATATATATATATAAGTCGAGCCAATGCAGAGCAAGGTGTTGTGACACCTTGTCAAGGAGATGCTGTAGCTATGTCTTCTACCCCACTCAAGTCATCTGTGAAGGGTCAGTGTATCGTAAATCTTCAGCTACAAGGCTAAACATATACCGATACATCTGTCTGTGTCCTTCCAAACCTTTGTGCTGATATTAGAATTGGTCATAATGTTTGAAATGACTGTGTACATGTCCATTTTGGAGGAAATGAAATACACCTTGTTGCTGTAGCTTATGTTGAAACCACTCAATGCTATACATATTTGTCTCCAAAATGCAAACCTATTACAATGAAATCTCTTAAACAGATTCATGTTAAATATTTATTAAATGGCATTATTAACTCTTTTGCTGCGGATATAAAATTTTTAATTATGCCAAGAAAATGTACAAAAAATTTTAAAATTATTTTTTTATTGGAAAAAGTTTTTATTGGTTAATTTTAAGTGAGAAAACCATGTACGTAGTGTTTACAGAGTAATTTAATTCTGTGTTTTACTAAAGTAGAATTTCACAGCTAAGCAATATTTTGTATATTCGACTATAGTCTAATGTCGCAGTTAAGGAGTGGAAGAAAGCATTTAATTTTGGAGAGACTTATTCATTGACGTATCATTAGAAAATCCTACACATAGGACGGTAGTTGATTATTCTCAGTCAATTAACATATATACTTAGCTAAATGCTTTCCTGTTACCACAAATAAATGACTCAGTAACCTGAGTATCATCTTACAATATTTACAGCTCTGTTCACTTTAAAAGTGCCTATCATCAAACAGTTAGCAAGGTGAAGGATAGATATTATACATAATTTGTGGCATGTGAGAAACTTGCAATTTACATGTCCTAATTTGGTATAAAATGGGCAGCCCTACTTTTTATAATATTATTGAAATTGAAGGACTAAAAGGAATTCAGACATGTTTCTATGACATAATTTGTGGTGAGGATCAGCAAACACATAATAACCTTTTCGGAGATTTTATGAAAATAGTTTTTAAACATAACCTTTATTTGAACAGAGTTCTTTCTGTACGAAAAATTCATTTTATTGGGGTTTATTACTGAGTCATAATACTATGATATTGTATTCTGAACATATGGAACTTCTTCATAAATTGCCTGCACCTGTTATTAGGTGTCTCTGGAGAGCGCTAGGCAAGTTCTGTCTTTACACTCGTATTATCCCAAAAATTGTTGAGACCATATAAATTCGAAACTCTAGTGGTATTTCCTTAAATTCTCAGCCATGAAAAATTTTGAAGAATTAAAAATGAACATTGAAATTTCAGTTGTACTACTGTTGATAGAAAGTTAACATTGACAGTTAAAACTAATGCATCAGATTATGCCTTTAGAGCTACATTATATCATGAAGACAAACTTGCAGCGTAATTTTCCAGATCTCTTTCCAATCAGAACATCATTCTTCAATGCATACTGGCATCATTGAAGCTTTATGAAAATGTAATTATAACCTTCTTGGTAGACACTTGAGGCTTGTAACAGATTATGTTTAGTAGTGAGCATTCTGGTAAAATGAAAACTGAAATGTCATGTAATGGAGACTTGAAATTTCAGTATTTAATTATGAGATTGTACACATACCTGAAAAGGAAAATAAGGCATCAGATACCTTATCTCATTTTCAATCTTCATTGGAAGAAACTCATCAGAGCTGAAATCTTTGCAACGAAGAATTGTGTCACTTTGGAGAGACACCATTAACCATTAGATGTGCTGTAAGAATCTCAGTTTTTATCTGGAAGAAATTTGGCAGGTCTCTTCATCATTTAGCATCTTTGTTGAAGTTTAAGTCTATAATAGCTATCAACTTTTTTGAAAGATTCAACATGGATTTTGAAGGCCTTTTTTTTTCAACCTCGAAATATTATCTTCTTGTCACCGTAGCTCAATACTTGAAATTTTAAATTAGTTTTCCCATGTCAAGATTTGAGTGCTAGAACAGTCATTATAAAACTATAACAGAATTTCTTATCCTGTTTTGCCTGCTTATGTACATACTGATCGAAACACGAGGTTCATGGCACTCAAGCTGGAATATTTTCTTAGTACAGTGGGAATAAGTCAAGCTACAGCATATGATCCTGAAGAAAATTGACAAGGAGAAAGCTCTGAAGAAATTATATGGAAAACTATTGAATTAGAACTGATGAGTAACAATCTGGAAAACACAAAATGGAAGGAAGTGGATCAAGATGTGACTTATCCCTCTGATTCTTTTTTCTGAAATTTTATCTGACAAGTTCCCTCTAGTTCAGGCAAAGTAAATGACTGTTGTAAAGGAACAAATTATGTGTTTGTAAAAAAATAGGATCATTTAAAATGTATGGAGCTGTATAGTTTAATTATCATAACTTATTTCTCTCAGTGCCATTCAATTAATCTGATTAAAATATTATTGTGTTCATTTTGGGTACAGTTTAGATCATGGATGTGAATTAGATGGTGTCAACAGATCGAACAAAAAAATGCCACTAATCTCACAGAAAGTAAGCTATGTAATGTCGACTATCTACTACTATCTACTAACCAAAAACAGCTGATGTAGATTTTTGAATAGTGATAGTTCAAATATGTAGGTTCAGAGAGGTTCGTAAATATTTTTAGCAGTCTTTTATCTTTAAAAATAATGTAATAAATGTGAATATAGTTATTCCAAGTTAATGGTATTTATTTAAACAGGTTTTATGTTTTATTAATAGTAAGGTCGTTAAGAGTCAGTACTGTCTGGTGAAGTTATAAAATTGCTGTTCGCACATTGTCATGTGACATTTTTTTTAGAAAAAATTTATCTCATACATTCTGAGTTTAAATATGTTTTTAATTTGCTGAATGTATCGTGCTAGACAACGTGAGCTTAAATTTTCCGTGTATCACTGAAAGTGGTTTCTCAAATTACCTTACGTTGTTTAAAGGCAACTGTCATTATGGATCTTAACTAAGCACATTTGAATTTCTTTTTCATATAATTTAATTGTATGTTTAGCATTTTCAGCAATTAAATAATATGTAAATTATTTCTTTCATAATGCTCATTGCTTGTAAATGCATGCCACTTCAAACTGTAAAACATATGATACAGTCACAGTATTTTGTTTCCATAAACGTTTATTAGTAATTAATTTCAATGGCGTAATGTTTAAATATGGACCTTAACTAAGCACATTTGAAAAATTTCAGTTCATTTGATTATGCGTTTATCATTTCATGCAATAAAATAATATGTAAATCTTTTCATTCATAATGCCCGTGACATATAAATGTATGCCACTTCAGACTTTAAAGCATATGAATACACTCACAGTGTTTTGTTCTTAAGAACATTCAAAAATATTTTATTTCTGTGGTGCAATATTTAAAAACACCCTTTCTGCGTTATTGAAGTTTGTAATACATTTAAAATCTCAAATTATCTCTTCCCCAATTTCGTTAAATAAATAAAGACTTGAGTTTTGTTTTTCTACAGAAAATTTGATTGCCTTGGTATTAAACAAAGCATAACTGCTGGCATCTATAAAGTATTTCTTATTGTTTTAGTAATATAACACTAACTGTGTTGGTAGGTGCTGCCACCTAGAAGTGAATGATGGAATAGTTTCTGCATTAAACAGGTGTGAGCACAATCAGAACTGTGTACTTCAGTGTTAGAACTCCCATAAGAGATGATGTCATTTTGTCATGCACTTGCAGGTGCACAGATGGGTCCGAGAGAATAGCCCAGATCCAATGTGCATATTATAAGGTTGGAACATCACTGCTTTACAAAGTAAAATCGCCATGCATTCATGATCAATGAAATGAACATAGGAAACTATAAAGAATTTAGAAAAATCAGACAAATGTTTCAAGTATTGGAAATAAATGTTTCACAGAAAACTGGATGTTCACATGCACTTTTGCACTTTTATACTGGCTGCTACTGGACAAAACTTTTTGTAAGGACTGGAACTGGGAGAAGAATTAGCCATGGCATTTGTTGATGTACTATCTGTGCATTCATCTACAAAGATTTTGGGATACCATGGAAAACCAAATAATGGCTCGAGCCAGGAATAGAACACTAGTCCTCTTAAATGCAAGCCCGGTCTATTAGAGTAATGCCACCCTGCTCGGTCACTAATTGCATGGTATTAATATTATCATGAACTTCTTGGTTTCTGCAATTAAAATATACAGATTTCATATTTGTTTTAACATTTCTTGGAATGGCTGTTAAGGGTTATGAAAATAGGAATTGGTGGTATTGTCGTCGTACCAGGTCCCTGACCTGGTAGGGTCAGCCCAATCTTGCCCAAGAACAGGTTTATCCCCTCCCCCCTTGTGAGAGAAAAGGAGATAGCATTTGCAGCTTTTGGCGGCAGGCAGTTGTGGTTCAGCGCTGTGACGGGAAGGACGTCGTGGGATACTCAGGAAGCGAGAGTACGCGCATGTGTGGTAGGAGCTGGCCTTCATATAGGTCCTAGGGGAAGGGTCGTGAGGCACAACCCTCGAATAGTGTCTAAGTGTTCCGTCCGAGTCCGCCACGTGCCTAAATCCTCGACATCATTAACATTACCTGCTCGACTCACCGGAGGAAGGAGAGGCACGTTACCGAACCCCTGCGCCCTGAGATTGACAAACACCTTCCTGGCCAGGCAGGGCACAGACCAGGTGGCGCCCAGGCACTTTTACGCATCGGAACTATTTACTGTACGTGTTCGGTACCCTACAGTTGTTTATGTTCCAATTCCGACACCCTCTGCCTCCTCCAGACGGCGACATATGGCGCCCAACGCTTTGGCGTGAAGATTTACCTATTCAAGCACGGAAATGTTGTGGAACAACCCAACAGCAACATCTTTGTGCATGGAAACCACCATCCAAGCCATCGTCGCAACCCCTTTGGGCAGCTTTGCTCGGCAGACTCCGTCACCGCACGCATCACCATTGCAGTAACCCCTCTAGGCAGCGTTGGCCTACAGTCGCCGCCATCGCGTGCACCACCATGTGCCAACCCCTCTAGCCACCATTGTCCACCAGCCAAAAACAACTTTAGTCGCCACCTTCCACTTTAAGTACAAGCGGATATGGATCCATTTTAAAGGCGGAACTACATCCACCACTCCGACAAGTGATCCGGTTCCATGGATCCGTATCCATCTGGACCTACACAACTGTAAACAACAACATTACGGTCAATAACATCATCTTACCGGCACACGAGTTTAAAACAGCGCGATGTCCCAGCATTGTTTATACAGGTACTGAGCAATATTGTAAACAATGAAGTGTTTGCAGTGTGGGTGCCCTCTAGCTCAGGATTTATTATCGGAAGAGTTTGTTCAAGAACTGTGTCATTGTGTACCCCCTAAACAGGTAAGCAGCCCTCAGGTTAAGGCAGAGGTGCTTGTCGATGTCACGACCAGCCCTATCCTCACATTTTGTGATGCACCTAGTTGTGATGGACTGGGCATTGAATTAGCATTCTGTGTCACTTGTAAAACCACACGACACCGTCGTTGTACACATGCAGTTGAACTGGTGACATTTGCGGAAGGCGTGTTCGCGTGTGTGTCATGAACTTGAACATGAACAACGCCGCTTCCCCACCTTTCACGAGTTCCTACTATATCAACTAGGGAAAAAACGAACAGGCTGATATCTCGTCATCTGCCGTAGACAACCGCCATGCTTACCATCGGGGCGAGGCCACTGCTCTGAGGCCTGTCAGAGGCCATGCCAACCAGTACCTCCCCACACCCCTCTACCTGTACCTGGGAAATAAAATTACATTTCCAGATTTCTTGGGACAGGTGCACGAGGACGTAGACCGGTTCCTGAGCCAGTGCGAGGTTAGGTGTGCCCGTTATGAAGTCCCAAGGGAGGAATGGGCTGAACGTGTCAGCGGAAACCTGCGTGGCGCCACACGAGAATGGTGGGCGATTTAGGGGCGGACCGACATGATGTGGGAGGAGTTTGCTCGAGGGCTCCAGTCCTGTTTTGGTGCAGCCGAAGCCATTGCCGACTGCCAAGCTCAGTTCTATGGCGACAGATAGAAGGAGGGTGAGTTGGTTGAGAAGTTTGTTGCCAAAAAACTACAGCTGTTCCGACGCATCCTCCCAAACGTTCCACCAGAAGGTGCTCTCAATAGTATCACCCAACGTCTCCGTCCAGAGTTACGCCCGTTTATGATGAACATTTCACTGGAATCAGTGGAAAGCTACGTGCAGAGGGCAATAGCAGCGGAACAGTGTGTGCATAAACTCGCCTGCAGTCACGGGGTGCCAACCAGTCACAAAATTAATGTGCGTCGCAAGTGAACGCAATGTCGCACATGCTGCCGCCCCAACCAGCAGTGGTATCACATCGTGCTATTGAAGCGCCACCACCAACCACAGCATCACGACATGTTGACTCACAGCGACCAACAGCAGCTACAGCACGGCATCTTGAACCGCCGCAGCCACAGTGCCACACCTACCCGGTGCCGACCTTCCACTGGCATCGAGACTGCCCTATAAGGAATCGGCAACCACGAGACTGGTCGGGAAACTCCCAGTGAAGGGAAGCCAGCCAGACGCCGGATTTCCCGCTACCATTGAAAGCTACAAGGACGTGACAACCTCACTAACACCACCGTTTCTCGGCACTGTGACCGGACCAGTGGATCTACTCTTCTGCATACCAGTGGAAGTTGATGGCCCACCTACAGCGGCCCTGATCGACACTGCAGCGAGCCACACATTTGTTCGGTCTGACCTCGTCGCCCCAAGTCAGGTCCAGGGTAACAGTAGCATAATCCGGCTTGCCACTTACAATGGGACCACCCCCACCAAGGGAATGACACGCCTAGATATTGGGGTTAGTGACCAAGTGTCGCACACTGAGGCAATGGTGGTGGATGATCTGAGAGAACCCTTGGTGCTGGGGCAACCTTGGCTACAAACCCAGGAAGCAGTCACAGAAGTTGCTGCTCGCCGCCTCCATGTGGGTACTGGTGTACGCAGGACTGTATACGCCGTTGACCAAGTTGACTGACCACTCGGACTGCCAATCCAGTTGGCTGACCTGGACCACGAGGTACCGGAACAGTACCAAGCCGCCGTCCAGAACATCTTGACAGAACGTGCTGATGTATTTACTTTTTCTGACCTGCTTCACACCACCACAGCAGCAGAACACCCAATTCCAAAGCCCGGAATTGAACCGATTTACACTGGACCGTTGGAGTATGGTCTCACCGAACAGCGTGTCATATGGGAGCAGGTGGCCGTGATGCTACGTGAGGGGGTCATAGAACCTTCAGACAGCCGCTACAACACACGCATTGTCCTGGTCGCCAAGAAGGATGGAACGTTGCGCTTCTGTGCAGATTTCAGACCACTGAACTTAGTGACTAAGAGTGCGCCGCCGCCCCAGATCTGTGTGGATGATGCACTGGCAAGTATGGGGGATGCTAGGATTTTCTCTACTTTAGATCTGAAGTCAGGTTACTGGCAGGTACCAATATGTCCAGAGGACCATGAAAAGACTGCCTTCACTACCCCGGACGGTCGAAGATTCCAGTTCCGGACCATGCCGTTCGGCCTCAAGTGTGCACCATCAACCATCCAGCACATGATGACTAAAGTACAGTGAACCCTCAATAACTCGGACTAAAACGGGGGAGAAGCTGTCCGAGTTACGATTTGTCCGTGTTATCGAGGGGCGTCCGGGGAGGAGAGGTAAGCAGTCATTAATCACAAGAAACGTGAGGAAATCAGTACGCTATCATTTCTACAAGCAAAAGAGGCGGCAATATATACTGCTTTGTACGTATCAATTTACAGGAGGGGGTAGTGGGGAAATTATCACTGTTATGGGAGAACTATAAAAGAAAGAATGTTAAACAACCTGGGCCGGCAGATTCTTTTTTATTTATTTTTTACGTTACTTCTGGCTGATCTTTTTTATCTGTGCTTGAAGCTGGCACCAAGGCACCCTTCGACCACATAAAAGTTCTCGCCCCCTTCTCTCGTCTGGCTGACGACAGCTTATGCGCCTGTGCATGTGTGTGTGAGATAAGCTGGGGTGGTAGAGCACGATGCGGAAGTAGTCAAGGTCAACTGGTACAGTCTTAACAGTAATACAAACACAGCACGTGACCACACGCAACTCACGAGATGTTTACGTTAAAAATTGCTCAACATCAGCATGTCACAGTGTCCGCAGACAGCTGCTTGTTTCCTATGAGAAATTGCAGACAGCTGCTTGTTTCCTATGAGAAATTGTTTTTTTCCAGGGCCTCTTTGTTAGAATACGAGGCCAGGAGCAACGTAAATCTCAGTCTACCTTTCCTCCTTTTTTTGGTTTAGTTGAAGTCTTCGGCCGTGGTTAAAGTGATAATGTGCGCTTGTAGGCCTCTCTTCATACTAGCTGCGTCATCACAGATAAGTGACGTCTTTACACACACTTTGCACTTAAAACAATTTTCACAGATAGCATCAACTTTAACGGGAACTCAATAAAAGCCCATTCATTTTAATCATTTAACTTTTTCAAAAGAGAGGCCCTCTAGAATGTACGGCCCGGGGCAAATGCCCCTTTCTGCTCCTCTCCTTTTTTAAAATTTATTAAGCCCTGTTTTTTTTTCTAATATTGCGCCGGCCTCTAGCTTAGTGGATTAGGCGCCAGTTTACGTTGCGAGAGGCCCTGGGTTTGAATCCTTACTCAGGCATGGATGTTGTGTTCTTTCACCTCACTTCACCCTCGTCGGCTTGTAAGACGTCGTTAAAGGGCCGTAAAACCCTCTCACCACCTTGCCTACATTGCAATGCAAACCAATGGCTTTTATGTTTTTTATTAATGTCCGGAACAAATTGTTTTGCAATCTTGAATTTATCGCACATACCACAACAAAATTAATTTCCCTTTAGGTGCTATTGTGACCTGTAGCTACCGTCCAATTCACCAGCATCATATTGAAATGTTTATTTATGACGCACGTGCATGTCTGGCTCGTGTGGTGAAGAGGGAAGAAAGATGAAGAAGGGAGGTCGGCCTGCTGAGTTGCATATCCACTCGCGCGCGTGAGTGAGTTTCATCTCTACTCGCGCGCCTCGCTAGCAACATTTAAACCACACGGAACTTGCCAGATATTTTACGGTGAGATTATTAAAGGCTACGTAGCGATGAGCAACTGCTTTTAAAGCTTAAGACTGTTTTTAAATAAAACGTGATGGATTTAAATTAGGCAGACACAATTTTCTAATGATTTTGACCAAAAAATAATTTAATTAAAATTAATTTAGTTTTTTGAAATTCCGTCCGAGTTATCCGAAGTCCGGGACATCGAGGTCCGAGTTATCGAGGGTTCACTGTACCTGAGGGATACCTGGGAGAATTTGTCACAGCCTACCTGGATGACGTTATTGTGTGGTCCCGGACCTGGGGGGACCATATCAGACACCTCGCCTTGGTCCTAGAATGACTTGCCATCCACCACCTAGTTGTCGCACCTCAGAAGTGCCACTTTGGGCGCAGAACGGTTGACTTCCTGGGCCATGTGGTCCGCGAGGAGGGGAATTATGCCCATCCGTGCCACTTATAGAAGATTGCCTCCAGCACATTTCCAACAACGCGAAAACAGATGCAGAGGTTTGTGGGCTTGGTTAACTGGCTGAGGAACTACACTCCACACTTCGCCACCATAGCAGCCCCACTTACAGACCTCTTGTCGACCCAAAGGAGATACAGAGCCACGCCAGCGGCACTGGCTGCCTTCGACAAGCTGAAGCAGCAGTTCACCAAATGCCACATTCTGTCTCGGGTTGACCCGGAGAGACGCCTCTATGTTCAGACAGATGCCAGTGAAGCAGGAGCCGGGGCTGTCCTGTTCCATCTTGCCGACAACGGAACACGCCTTGTCATCTGCTATGGTAGCGCCAAGTTTGGGGAGACAGAGCGGCGCTATCACAGCAATGTGAGGGAGTGCTTAGCTGTGGTGTAGGCACTACGTAGTTACCGACCACATCTCGAGGGTCGCCAGTTCACCTTGCGGACAGACAATAAGTGTCTGACCTGGCTGGACACAATGCAGGGGAGACGTGGTAAGCTTATCAGGTGGGCACTCCTGCTCCAGTCATTTGACTTTAGCATTGAACACGTGCCTGGGGAGGAGAACCAGCTGCCCGACTGGCTGTCTCGAGAGCCTGACCCAGACAACGTCCTGGCGGATGACGAAGATTGTGATACCCTCCTACCTCCTGAACGACCCACACAGAGGTCTATGGACCCAACCAAACAACAGGCCATCCTGCAAGCAGTCACCTTATGGACTGGCCTCGATACCTGGGCCGATGTGAACACCCAGGTCTTGGCAGCCCAAAAGACGTCACCTGCCGCCATTCAACTGCAGCATATGTGTGTGACTAAGCACGTCGACCGGGTTCGGGTACTGGAGGACATTATCCAAGCTAAGCCGATGGGGACAGACGCCAACTGGAAGAAATTTGTGCCGCCTGAGTGCCGGGAAAAGGTGTTGTTCTTCACACACGATCACCTGCTGGCAGGGCACTCAGGAGTCGATCAGACTCGCCGTAATGTCACTGACCACTATCACTGGCCGGGCCTCAGTGTTGATGTACGGGATTATATCCGTATTTGCCGGGAGTGCCAATTGAAAAAGGCACGTCGGAGTGATGGCATCGAACCTCAGACGCTCCGGCGCCCAACCAAGCCTTTTCATACAATAGCCCTGGATTTAATGGGACCTTACCCCCGCACTCCGCGGGGCAATCGTTTCTTGCTGGTGGTTACAGATTTGTTCTCGAGGTGGGTTGAGGCCTACCCACTCTCCAACACGCGCAGCACGACCATCTGTGCAAAACTACAGAGTGAGTTCTTCTCGAGGTGGGGTTTCCCTAGCTCTGTGTTGACAGACAACGGTGCCCAGTTCACTGGTCGCCGCTGGTGTCAGTGGTGTCAGTCACTCTACATGGAGCACCAGACTACCCCGGTTTGCCACCCAAGGGCAAATCCGACGGAGAGGCGAAACCAGGAGATGAAAGTACAGCTGCGACTGAAGGTGGAAGACGACCACAGCCAATGGGACACTCATGTCGCAGCTGCCTTGTTACTGCCTTCGTCGACGGGTCAACGCGGCCACAGGAGTATCACCAGCAGCCTTGATCCAGGGACGCAACCTTCCTCTTCATGGGGAACCGATACCCAAGGTAACGGTGGACGCTGAGGAGCGTCGCCAGCACCGCGAGGCTAACATTGAGGCTGCACAGTGCCACCAAGAGGAATACCTGGAACGCATCACGCCAACGACAAACAAACCACCGCCACCACTTCAGCCCAAGGACCGGGTGTATGTCCGAAACCACCCTGTGTCTGCGGGTACCCGCAACTTCTGCGCCGGTTTCGCCCCACGCTGGATAGGACCCTGGACCATACACCGCCGCCTAGGAGCCCACACCTACCTGGTACGAATTGGAGGGGGGCGCACCCGGAAGGTTCACCGAGATCACCTGCGTAAGACAGACGTTGCAGCAGAAGCTGAAGACATACCTGAAGAAGACCCCACACCTAAGATGCCACTCCTGGGTACACAGGCAGTCTTGCCTCTATCAACAGTGAATGAGGAGACACCAAGGGCACTGCCTCAGACAGCATCCCCTGTGGTGAACATAGGCCCCGAACTAATAGTCACAGACCCAGAGGAGGAAGAGATACCTTACTCGCCTACGAGGGGGGGCTGGGGTCCAGAGTATAGCCTTAATGATGCCACCTTCCGTGTTATAGTGGAGGAGCCAGAAGAGATATCTGTCCAACAACACCATCACAGACCCCATCCAGACCTGCCAAACAACACCTGAGAGGTTGGTGGGATTCCAATGTCCAGGTATAGGCCACACTGTCGCAGGGGAAGATCTGTTACCCCAATTGAAGGTCCAGAGCTAAAGGAGCAGGCATCCACCGCCAAACTTGGCCCTGCCTTCCAGAGCACAGCACCTGGACGATCGCCGTCAAGACGAGGGAGGCGCCGTGCACCCGCATGGTTCCGGCCAAGACAACGTCGAGTGGCCCCCTCAGGAGAATAAACCGAACATAGACACACCTGCGGGGCAGGCACTCAAGCTGGCAGAGGTGCACACACTACAGACGCCCCGCTTACCCCGACCATGCTCAAGAGAGTCCGGCCATGGGACCAGACCAGCAGCAGACACACAGTGGCAGTCTGAGGGAGATGCCCACCCTGATCCTGACCTAAGTGGGCTATCCCGGCGGAGCCCGTATGGTCTACGACCCCGCAGACGGCCACTGCGACCAAGGTGCTGCTTCCCTATAGGTGACCCCAACGTGACCAGTGATAGGACGGAGACGCAGCAATAGCTACCTTCTACAGCAGACACCAGTTAGACTGAACCACCGTCCAGATGTGACATCATGATCTACTCCAGACTACAAGATGAAGATACCGTTGCGAGGACACGGGCAATATTGGTCTCACTGAGGTGGGGCATCTGTCGTCGTACCAGGTCCCTGACCTGGTAGGGTCAGCCCAATATTGCCCAAGAACAGGTTTATCCCCTCCCCCCTTGTGAGAGAAAGGGAGATAGCATCTGCCGCTTTTGGCGGCAGGCAGTTGTGGTTCAGCGCTGTGACGGGAAGGACGTCGTGGGATACTCAGAAAGCGAGAGTATGCGCATGTGTGGTAGGAGCTGGCCTTCATATAGGTCCTAGGGGAAGGGTCGTGAGGCACAACCCTCGAATAGTGTCTAAGTGTTCCGTCCTAGTCCGCCACGCGCCTAAATCCTTGACATCGTTAACATTACCTGCTCGACTCGCCGGAGGAAGGAGAGGCACGTCACCGAACCCCTGCGCCCTGAGATTGACAGACACTTTCCTGGCCGGGCAGGGCACAGACCAGGTGGCGCCCAGGCACTTTTACGCATCGGAACTATTTACTGTACGTGTTCGGTACCCTACAGTTGTTTGTGTTCCAATTCCGACACCCTCTGCCTCCTCCAGACGGCGACATAATCATTCACACATTTATTCTTTATGGCAAAATTTTTTTTTATAACCGCAAACTATATTTATGTTATAAAAATTCAGATTTAATATAAAGTAAAACTGACACGTCAGGTAAAAGCTTGTCACAAATTAGACATTTAAATGTAGAAAATTGGAAAAATATGTTAGATATTGGTATAATGCTGATAGTACCGGATGATGGGGTGGTGGAGTTGTGGGTTTGAAGAGAGTAAGTGATGAGTACTGACTGGTTTACTTCCCTCTGACCTCAAAGCAATGCTGTGCCCTTTATGTTACATCTTTATTTCTATCACATAATGTGCAAATATAATTCTGTTTGTTTTTTGAAAATTAACAAATTTAAAACTGTAATCAATAGTGTTAGTTTTATTCTTACGTTTAATAGAGGAAACAAGAAAATAATTGTACTTTAAACAGTCCTCAATAGGCTGAGTAGCACTGTAGTAACTTTATAATGATAACTCAAATATCTGTACTTAATTTTGTCATAATTTTTATATAAATATGTCCTAAATAAATACATTATATATATATATATATATAATTGTGAATTACTGCTGCAGTGTCGTGTTACATGTTGTTTTGTGATTTACATTGTAAATGCCCTTCATATCGCAATGAGGTAACTATTTTCTTGTTTTTTTTTCTTTTTTCAGACTATTTGCTGACTTATAAATGTGTTCTACAATACAGTTGAATAAAAATTACAGTAATTTGTATTTTATTTGTTACACTTTGAGAGTGGAACATTGTTAAATTACTTGCCTAAGAAAAAGTGAGAGGAAGGAGATGTTAAACTTATGTTTTTCACAGAGCTTGAAAAACCCTAGGGAGAGCCACCATTATAATTAGTTATTTAATAAGTGTAGTCAAATTATTGTTCATTCCTTTATCTGTAAACTTGTAAAATTAAGTAAGTTCTGTTAAATAAAGTATTTAATGTATATATCTTTGAACCGACATAAATTGCTTTCATAAACACTGGTAGCTATACAGAATTTCTAAAAATTGTTTCAATGATCAAGAATTTGCATAATTATACTTCCATCATAAAATTTGTAGTTACCATTGCCATGTAAGGCAGGTTAGGACATGGTGTCCAAAGCTAAAACAAATTTTGTAAGGGAGATTAGTGAATTGATCTAGTATTATTAAACAAGTCCATTTTTTAAATAACCTTGTTAAACTTTTTTTGTATTCTGTGTTTCTGAAGGAAATGAGCATTTGGTTTTTCTTACCATTCAGGTTCCATCCCTTGGGGTTGTCCCAGTCAAACCTTGGCCATGTACAGGTTGAACATTTATCACACCATGGGGCCAGCAACCTTTTTCTTACTGAAATGTTTACTAAATTCAAGTTTAGTTCATGTAAGTAATTTTGTCTCACTCTGCTTTTCCTCACCCCTCACGCACAATCCCCTTCAGTTTAATTATTTGATAGGGTGCATGTTTCACTTAATTACTAAGTTTTCGAATACAGTACATATCTTTGACATGTACAATGTTGAGTTTCGGTAAAAGCTTTGTATTTTAAAATATGTTACATAACACATGTTTAGTGATCTTCAGTGTACTGTGTAATGTTGATTTAAGTGTAGTATAATGAAATTTCAGGTGTAACTATTTCCTTGGAGGTGTGGATACATTTGTACTCTCTTTTAGAAATATGTGCAATTAATATAACCTAGTTTTAGGGGACCAAATGTTTTGGTTACTTCTTAGCATGAGGATGAAGCATGAATTAGACCTGGGCATTGGGCTAGCTTGTGTTCTTCAGGCGTAAAAGCTCTTATGCCTTTTTCTGTACAGTAACTATCATCATCAATCCCTCTATTGACATGTTTTTTTTTTTCAATATACCTGTCATAACTGGATTTAGTTGCTGAGGCATACTCCATTGCGAAATAAATAAATGTAAAAAAAATAAGACAAAAAACATAAATAAGCAGAGTATGCTTTAGTGAACAGGATACATACGCAACATAAAATTCCAAAAATGGAATCGGGTCAAATAAAACAAGGAACAAACGATAATAAATGAAATAACAACAATAAAAAGAATCTGAATTAACATGCGACGCAACGATGAGACGAAACAAAAAACGTAGTAGATAGCAGAAATGAACAGAAATACAACGAACAACACAACAATGAGATGAAACAAAACACAAAGATATTAGACACAAACAGAAAAAAACAACAAACGACACAAACTATCGAGATGAAACAAAACACAGTAGTTTTCCAGAAACGTCAGTATAACGACGTTTCGGGAACTGGAATCTGTTCCCATCATCAGGTAGACACACAGGGTTCAGGAACGCAAGTGCGACTGATGAGGATACTGGAAAAACCATGGGTTTATATATGATGAAGCCTCTTATCCTGCTCAGCCAATGGGAGACGAGTTGTCTCCTGATGGATTCCACAGCATAGATTAACTCTGATTGGTTGTGGTAGGTTGAGTGTTGTTTTTGTTTTGTGCTGTAAAGTTGTTTTTCTCTTAATCAATTGGGCGCCACATATTTTTTAATTCAATACTAGTTGACTGAAAATGCTGCTATTGCTAATAATAATAAAGGCTGATCCTTTTATTTTTCTTTTAATTTGGTCAGTTTCCTGTGTAAGTGGTTTAGAGTCTTCACCACAACATATTTCCAGTTTAATGACAGTTTCTACGAACAGATGGCATGGCAATGGGCTTTTCACTTTCACCATTCATGGCGAACATATTCATGGAGAACTTTGAACAGGAAGCACTTAGCAAAAGCGATAGCCCTCCTAAAATCTATCGTTGTTATGTAGACGACACTTTTACTATCTGGCAACATTGACCTAAAACCCTGGAGGAATTTGTGAACTTCCTAATCTCATCAAGGCCATAAATAAAGCTCACCTATGAGAAAGAAACCAATGGCAGCATTCCTTTTCTGGACGTACTAGTCGGCAGGGAAAGCAGCAGTCTGTAAACCAAAGTATACAGGAAACCTACACATACAGGCCAATACATAAATTTTGCATCCAACCACTCTAAAAGCACAAAAACTGGCATATTTTGAATGCTTGCCAACCACATTAAGATTATATGTTCCAACAAGAAATCTGTAGTAGTAGGACACAACCAAATAAGAAAAGAACACACAACCAATGGTTATCTAGCAAACATCATAAAACAGCACATGAAAAGTAACAGAACACTTAAGCCCACAGAAACTGAAAAACCAGCAGGAACCCTAGTTCTTCCATATGTTCAAGGCCTTTCTGATAGAATAAGACTTCTGGGAAACAAATATGGACTTCAAACAGCATTCCGACCCAAATCAACTATTAAAAGTATGGTTACCAGGGTAAAACCAGCCACAGAAGAACTACAAACCCACAACTGTGTGTATCGGATACTCTGCTAATGTGGCCATATGTACATTGGTGAAACTGGCAGAGCTCTTATCAACCCGAATTAAAGAACACAAATACAATTTCAAAAAAGGTGAAACCAAAAATTTAGACTGGCCGAACATGCATGGGAAAATAGCTACAAAATCCTTTGGGAAGACTCTAAACCACTTACACAGGAAACTGACAAAATTTGAAAAGTAAATGATTCAGCTTTTATTATTAGCTATAGCAATATTTTCAGTCAACAGAGTATTGAATTAAAAAATATGTGGAGCTCATTAATTAAGAGAGAAATAACTTTACAGCACAAAACAAAAACAACACTCAACCCACCACAACCAGAGTCAATCTATGCTGTGCAAATAACCAGGAGACAGCTTGTCTCCCATTGGCTGAGCAGGATAAAGGGCTTTATCCTATATAAACCTATGGGTTTTCCAGTATCCTCATCAGTCGCACTCGTGTTCCTGAACCCTGTCTGTCTACCTGATCACGGGAACAGATTCCAGTTCCCGAAACGTTGTTATACTGACGTTTCTGGAAAACTACTGTGTTTTCTGTTTCATCTCATCGTCGTTTGTGTCGTTTGTTGTTTTTCTGTTTGTGTCTAATATATTTGTGTTATGTTTCGTTTCATTGTTGTGTCGTTTGTTGTTAGTACTTCTGTTCGTGTCTGATATCTACTGTGTTTTTTGTTTTGTTTCATCGTTGTGTCTTGTATTAACCTAAATTATTATTTTATTTTTGTTATTTCATTTATTATCTGTTTGTTTGTTGTTTTATTTGACCCAATTGCATTTTTGGAATTTTAAGTTGTGTATGTATCCTGTTGACTAAAGCATGCTGTGCTTATTTATGGTTTTTTGTCTTTCTTAGTTGTCTTTTGACAGTAATTTATTTCACAATGAAGTATGTCCTAGCAACTAAATCCAGTCATGCAACCTCCCATTGCACAGTTCTTTCAAAGATCATATGCCTGTCCTATATGCAGTAAGTATAACTAGATCCAAACCAATGTGAATAAAAACTTCAAAATAACAATTCCTTAAGACAAAAATGTTGAACTTTATATGAAAACAACAGCAGTGCATCAATTAAAATTCTCACTAGTTTAAGCGCAAGAATTGTTAATATGGTAGTTGTTTTTGGATGGTTTTTAAGCGACTTTTTTTCCTGTTTTGAAAACATCACTGATAAAATGTCGTCATTATGTCAGGTTTCCCTGCAAATTGATAACTCTGTAGTTTTCTGTTTACTTGAAAAGAATCTGAACATTTCCAATTGTAGTTGGCAAGGAGTTGTGAGTCTGTAACTATTTAAACTAAACAGTAAATATGTATTATATGTATTAATATTTAATATATAAATAGCCAGTGTCAAATTTTATGTTGTATTATGACTTATTATACATATTTTTATGATAATGTTTTTTTTCTAATGCACGTAAGATTCAAAGATTTCTCTGATTTAAAATCAAATACTATTTGAGGCTTAACTTCATCAACTATTTTTAGCCTTTAAGAAAATATAAATTGATATTTTGACTTCTTAGCTCTTCAATATAATCAGTAGTTCAAACATTATAAATGATCTTTGAACATGAGCATGGAAAATTTATAGAGGCACATAATTTATGTTTAGGTAATTTTCAACATAATTACACATTAATAATTAAAATATCATTGCTCACTGCAACATACGGGATTGTGCAAATGTTGCAATTTTGTAGTTTATTTACTTATTTTTCCAAATAAGCAACAAATTAAGAATTCACTTTAGCAGTTAAAGCCAAGGTTTAAAGGTTGGAGACGGCAGTGAAATCGATAGTTAGCCTATTTCAGTCTAACACCATGAGCTTAGCTTTTTTCTGTGTTTAATGTGATAAAAATTCTTGTGTTTTGTCTGTATAGTAGTATGTATATTCGACATTCCCCATATTTATCAAATGGCAGGTGTTGCCCTCTTTTCCCTGTACTCATCCGATTTTGAAACAAGCATCAGGAAGCTTTGGCAATTGTTAGAGTTGGTAGCACTGTAATCGACAGTCTTTTTTAGGGTTATCCCTTATGGTGTTGCCTTTTTAGTTCTTCCGGTATGAATGTGCTGCGTGAACGGCCGCGATGTTGTTCGTAACTGTGTATATTGTGAAACATCCACTTTTATAATCAACAGGTTATGGGCCCAGGATGCAATCGTGTCAGAAATAATGCATTTCGCGACTGAAAGTACGGAAATCTCTTCAGGAAGTGTTTAAAGTGTAGCACGAGTTTAACCGCAACTGGAAGCATTGCTAGTTTGGGTTCCTTGCCGCCTATCGAAAAACTCGACACGAATAACTACAATACTTGGAAATTCTTAATGGAACTGTATATAGCGCATGAAGACTCGTGGGCGTGTGTTGTTCCGGAAACTGAGTCGGAAAAACCGGATACGAAGAAAGATCAAAAAGCGAGGGCAAAAATTTGCCTCATGGTACAGCTGCACTGTCTCATTCACGTACGATCGTCGAAAACTGCAAGAGAAGCCTGGGACAGTCTTAAAAAAGCATACGAAGACAAGGGGCTGAGTCGGAGATCAGGCTTGTTACGGAGATTGTTTGGTGTGCGGTTAGAAGGTTACCGAAAAGTGGAAGAGTATGGTACAGAGGTTATGTCGCTCGCTGAACAGTTGGCAGACATCAGCTCGCCCATTGACGACGAGTTTGTTGGTGTAATTATGTTAAGTGGTTTGCCTACAGAATATGACCCCATGGTAATGGCGTTGGAGAGTTCAGGTGCACAAATAACGAGTGAATTTGTTAAAAGCAAGTTACTTCAAGAAGATGCCAAGCGTTCTAGTGGGGATCAGCAGCACCATAGCGATGCAGCATTCTTAACCAGCGGCAGAAGTCGTGTATCTTCACAGGTAGGAAGTAGCACATATGTCAACAAATCCAAGAATAAAACTAGTTTTAGATGTTTCAGCTGTAATGAACCTGGTCATATAGCTCGTTGCTGTCCAAAGCAGGGAACTAAGGGTAAAGGGCAGGGTGACTGGTCACTGTTGACAGCACTGTCCACAAGTGAAGATGAACATGATTGGTATGTGGACTCAGGTGCTTCCAATCATATGACGAATTGTAAAGACTGGTTGAAGAACTATAATGAGATTACTAGTAAAGATGTTACCTGTGCCAACAATGAAAAACTGTGTGGTTTTGGTGTAGGGGATGTAAGTGTCGGAATAGACAAGGAGGGTCATAAAACAATAAAGAATGTCACATACGTGCCAAATCTGACGACAAATCTCCTATCAGTTAGCGCCATGGTTAAAAGAGGTATGGTGGTGACGTTTACTGCAAAAGGTTGCCAAATATACCAGGAAAGTGACTGTAAGATTGAAGGTGATGTCAAAGTAACTGCATCTGAAGTTGGTGGCAT
>PNEQ01054020.1:46200-56422 GCA_003012365.1 Medauroidea extradentata | reverse complement strand
ACTACCATTCATCAATGCCCCTCCAAACGACTATAATACAATTTATACAGCTCTCACATATGCAACTAAAGAGTGTCAGCAGCATGGGATAAGGACTTGTTATGTGACTTTCGATCAGCCACTCTATATTAAGGCTAGAGAAATGGTTGCTTCTTGTCCAAACGACAGTTTGCTCTCTTCTGTAGTAGTTAGACTTGGCGGATTTCACCTGTTTATGTCCTTCTTGGGGTGTATTGGCCACATAATGGCAGGTAGTGGTCTTAAGGAGGTATTGTGCACGATTTTTGCAGTTAACTCTGTTGACAAAATGTTAACTGGGCATGCATTTAGCAGAGCTGTATGAGGACACTTGCTTGTCCAAACTGTTTTAGCACAAATAATTTTTAACAGTTTTGAAGTATCTAATGAAGTTAAGGATGAAATCACTGAAATGTTGAGTAAGGTAAAAGATAAGATGTCGACCCATAATGTATTAAGAGAGAGTGCTCAACTGGCTGGACTGCAAGAAAAACTGAAAAATCAGCTGAACTCCTTGAAAGAAAATGGCCCTACGGCTATCTTGTGGGTGCAATACTTCCACATGGTTTCTATTATGAAAGATTTTATTGTAGCAGAACGCATGGGTGATTGGGAGTCTCATCTCTGTTGTGTCCAACAAAGGCTTCCATTTTTTCATAGTAGTGGCCACTTACAGTATGCCAAGTGTGCCCATTTATATCTGCAAGATATGTGTGCTCTTCAAACCACCCATCCTTTCGAATTTGAAACTTTTGCACAGAAGGGATACTTCGCAATATCCAGAACTGATTCTCCTGGTTCAGGGGTCTGGTCTGATATGACAATCGAGCAAACCCTTATGCGGTCGATGAAGAGCTCTGGTGGTCTAACAAGAGGACAGGGGATAACAGATACTGTACTGGCGAAGTGGGTTGCCGGAACAGCACTAAGTACTTCTATCTGCTCTTCGGTGGAGGATTTTGCTGGATTGAAGTTTTCAACAGGAGAACAGCATGTAGACTATCGTATATCACGACAAACTAGGGATGAAGAGGACAGGAAGAAACTATCTGAGAGGTTCAGTCACCATCCTCCTTTTTTAAAATCGCCATCACTGGTATCGCTTGCAACTGGCGTTACTGGAAAATGTAATGTTAATTGCCACAAAGCATTGGAAGTGGGGAAGGCTACTATGACAAAGTTTATTGGACAAAACTTTGGAGAGATGAGGCAGAATCGAAAAGACAAAGTATTGTCGTTGGCATCAATGAGCAGCAGTGTCATAATTAATAATGTATAGGAAGTTGTCGATCCCCTTCTCATATTTCAGAGGGTTGCAATCACAAAGAAAAATGACGAGGACTTGAAATATCTGTAAGTATGAATAAGCACCATTCCCATTAGCACTCTTCAACCAAAACGGAATAAGAAAAACCAAGAAATCTGCCTTGTATGAAGTTTTCCCTGTTTACGAGATGGCACTTGATCTCAAGGTTACTGCAAATGTAATTAATGGTGGCTTTCTCCTGCATCGTGTGAAATGGAGTGTTGGCTCCACTTTCTCCTGTATATGCGAGCAGTATGTGAGCTATGTTAAAAACCACTATGGCAATAATTGCACTGTTGTTTTTTATGGCTACACTGACACCACCAACAGTACTAAACGAGCAGAACAAAAACGAAGAACTGGCACTAAAACATCAGTAGACATACATTTTGACGAGAGCATGAAAGTCACAGTTCAGCAAGATCACTTCCTCGCAAACGAGAACAACAAATCAAAATTAGTCAATATGTTATCACAGAAGATGCAGATTAAAGGCATTGAGGCAGAAATAGCTGATGCAGATGCTGACACAAACATTGTGCGATGTGGAGTTGACAAATCAATGACTAACTGTAACACAGCGATTATAGGAGAAGACATTGATTTACTTGTATTGCTGATTGCATTAGCTCCGTCACAAACCAACACATTTTTCGTCAAACCTGGGAGGAGGAAAGTTGAAACGAAAACATACTCATCCTTGGAGTTACAAAAGCTTGAATATGCAACAAGTATTCTTTTTATACATGCATTTAGTGGGTGCGACACCACCTCATCTGTATACAGAAAAGGAAATGTACAGATCTTGAAAATTTTTCAGAGGCATGAAAGTCTTAGAGGCATTTCAAATGTATTTTACAATGAGTCATCGACACCAGAGGAGGTGTCACTGGCTGGTGAGCGAATGTTCTTGGCACTTTATCAAGCTCGTGAAAATGACTTAAACAGCCATAGATACTCAGCATTCTTGAAATCCGTAAACAAAGTGAAGCCTGATCTTCAGTCACTGCCACCCTCGAAAGGCTCAGCTTAGCAGCATGCTTTCAGAGTGTTTTTGCAAGTGCAGCAGTGGTTGGGGAATCACCTGCCACCTGAAAAGTGGGGATGGACACGAGGTAATGATGGAGTATTGGAGGCCCTACCAACCAAGGACGCTGCAGCTCCTGGCTCAGTTTTGAAGGCCATTTTTGCAGATGTGTGACTGGTTGTGAGGGACGATGCGGTTGTCGAAAAGCTGGGATTAAATGTACACAAGTCTGCGGTAACTGTCAGGGTGCTTGTACCAATGGGATTCCACCAGAAGATGAGGTTCTCGATGAAGATTTTTTGCCCGAAGAAGATGAGTTTTCAGCTATAACCCCACCCAACAAGAGTAGTTCGGCAACTCCTTTGTTATCTGCACCCAGCACCAGCAATACACATGTAGCAGACTCCAGCTGGGATCATTCGGCATGAGACCTCCTGGCAGGACTTCTAGCCTGCTACATGGTGTCTGCTGTTGCCATCATCAGTGTCTTCATCCATCCTGTCTGCATCATGATGGTGAGTGTTCCGTATATCTTGTATTAGTGTTTGTCTTCTAGAATAAAAGGTTTGTAGGGAACATGTTTTTTATAGTGTTGAGTTAGTGTGATTAACACCACTTACTCTGCAACATGCCAAAAGTATTACTAACGTCTGACCATTTTATGTTTAAAAGTGCTTATTTGGAGTATCTACATTATATTCACAGAATCTGTGTGCAGTTCAATTTATTCACCAAATGTTTTCTGAACTTATTTCTGGACGACACAGTCCTTCCAATGTCATCTGCATGTTTGTTATTTGTCAACAATTCTACAGGGTGTTTTAAGATAGGCCTATGGTTTACAAATTTATATGTATATATGTTGTGTAAACATTATGCATTTAATATATTAATATTATACGGTAATAAGTCTCGTTCGCCAAGCCATTAGCAGTATAGTGTAGTGTAAAATCTCCAATAAGTAACAATTTAAAAAATTAGACTTTTGTCCAACCTCTAATCTACTAAATTATTAATACAACAAAAAAACGAATAAGACGTTTTTTGTAGGAAATTTTGTCTTCTATAATTTTGAATCAGAAGCATTTTTTTCTAGGAACAGTGGTTTCGGATCTTTTTCCAAAAAACTTTGAAAACTGACCTTTCATTGGGCCCCCTGCCCCCGGCTCACATCCTACCCTCGGGGACTTTTAGTATGTTGTAGAGTAGGTATTCATGTATAACTGTACCAAATTTCAAAACTCCGGGATTTTTTTCTCTCGAAATATTTAATTTGACTGGGCTATATTACAACCCAGGCATTTTAAGCAAAACTGTATGAAAACCTGTAAAAAAATATTGTAAATCTTAAATTTGGCGTAAGTGTTCTAAGTATTCTAAACAACGTACTAAAATAGATCTTAGGTGAAGGTGAACCTGAGTCTTTCCAAGAAAATGTTTGGAGTAATAAGGTAAAAAACAAATATTGAAAGTGAGGGAGAGAGTATTACAGCACTTTAACAACGAAGTCTTAAGAGCCAATGAGGATGAAGTGAGGTGAAGAGACAACACAACATATGATCTTTGAAAGAACTTTGTAATGGGATTGCATGACTGGATTTATTTACTTGGACAAACTCCATTGCGAAATAAATGACTGTCAAAAGAAAACTAAAAATAAGACAAGAAAACATAAATGAGCAGACTATGCTTTAGTCATCAGGATACATACACAACATGAAATTCCAAAACTGGAATCTGGTCAGATAAAAACAAGGAACAAACAGAAAATAAAGGAAATAACAAAAATATAAAATAGCTAAGGTGACATGCGACGCAACGATGAGACGAAACAAAAACACAAACAGAAATACAGCGATTATGTGTTTTTGTTTCGTCTCATCGTTGTGTCGCATATCAACTTAGCTATTTTATATTTTTGTTATTTCCTTTATTTTCTGTTTGTTCCTTGTTTTTATCTGACCAGATTCTAGTTTTGGAATTTCATGTTGTGTATTTATCCTAATGACTAAAGCATACTCTGATCATTTATGTTTTCTTGACTTATTTTTAGTTTTCTTTTGACAGTCATTTATTTCGCAATGGAGTATGTCCAAGTAAATAAATCCAGTCACAACACAACATCCTTGCCCGAGTCAGGAATCGAACCCAAGACCTCTAGTATTGTAAATCAGTGCCTAACCGACTATGCTACGGAGGCCGGCCAGTAATGAAAGTCAAACTTACGAACTTAAAAGTAACAGTATCAAAAACAAGTAGTTTTGTGCCGGATTATCTATTGATCTAGGCTTGTGGTTTACGACGGCTTGTTTCAGAGGATAAATTCTCGGACATAAGTTGCCTTACCTCATGAGTCTAGGTACATATATGACATAATTTCATAGTAAAAGTAAAACATAGCTTAAGTTTATTATGTTTTATTGGGCTAAACGTCTCGCCAATAGCGAGGTCATTTAAGACCATGATCTATAATTTCTACTGCTTTCACGACAGATATTTTATGTTATTCCTAAACGAGAGCATCGAAAAACTATTGCACAGTTAGTTGCATAATTAGGTGAAACCATTGTATATTTTGTCAGTAAAAAAATTAGTTAATATGGCAAAAAACAACTTTTAAAAATACTGTGCAACAGTTTTTCGATATCTGCAATCGTTTAGGATTTTAAAAAATGTAAAATTAGTAGAAATGATGGATCATGGCTACAAGACGGTTCCACGCTACTTCACACAACGACGGGCCGTATGAGACAAGTGGCCATGGCGCATATCTAGGAATCATTCTAGCATTCACCAGGCGCGATTTCTGGAACCTCAGAAGATCGAACTCAGTTTGGTCGGAGCCGGAAATTGAACAGGAGCCGTCCCGAATACGAATACGGCGAGTTACCGTAGCTTATAAAACACGCCATCAATGTAACTATTTTCAAAATATTTTCTCTCAAAAGCAATACATTTAACACGGCCGGTGAAACACAGTTTCGATCACGCACAGCAAAACATCACTACACAACGTTTCACAGTTATAAGAGGATGTTTACTATGTATGTGCTTTATACACAATATCAGCCAATTAGGTAGTACGTATTACTCTAAAACGTAACTCACATGTTAATTTAAATGCATGCTCAGTATATTTTACCTTTCATTGCGACCAATATTAGCCTACATCACATAAGCATTATATTCCTTCGTAACTGTTGATATATACTTAAGTTATCTGAATCATTTTGTACCAAACAGGCTTTATTGTTTGTGAACTGTAAAACACATATTATGCTTCATCCAACAAAACATTTCGTTGCTTAGTGAAGTATGAAATACGGCAGAGTTAATTTTGTTGACACAGAAAAATATGCAGTTTAGTTAACGGAGTTTACCTGTTAAAAGATACACAGTTAAAATAAGTTCCGGCCTGCCCGAATTTCAGTCGATACGTATAGCCTACAGTTTACTGAGATCGGTGATTAATGTACATACTGTATGAGACTGGAACAAACACATTGCTGAACATACATAAACGAAATCAGTCAACTGGAAGGCTCATGACACACATGCAAAATGTGGGCATGGCGATTTTTTTTTCAGTTGGCTCAAATAAAAATATATGCTCTGTCATTGTTCGTCTCATTGGAAAATCTCGTGCCGTTATTTTTGTCTTTTTAATGTCCCAACCCTCGTATTTTCTTTTCTTTTTTTTTTTTTTAATTTTCTGAAATGTTAAAACTTAATTTACGTTACAAATAAAAAATCTTGTACGACCATTGCGGGATTTCAAACTCCGGGAAAATAACACAAATTCACTACTTGTTTCTAAGATAAATGTAGCATCAAATACAGGCTATTACATGACGAAATTGTCAAAAATACAAGCAATCATTTTTATAACGCATTAACTGCTTTCGAAATCAAAGTTACTATTAATGTTTACAGTTATTATTTCCATGACAGGTAAAGTATAAAGAAAAAAATTCACAGTGCTCACAGTTTGTAGGCTACAAATTCGGCTGTGTTAAACCACCAAATAAAATAATTTTGTATTTTAAAAAAAGGTATTGAATTTTTAAAATTTTTATTTAAAATTTTAGCATTTTTATTTAAACACAAAAAAGTTTTATTCGCTGCTTTTATGTATGTGAAATTGTAACCAGCGACGTCTTTATCCACTGTGGATTTTTCAGTTTGGTATACAGGTTGGTTTATGTGTAGTCATTAAAACGAAAACATGCAAATTTTGACTTTAACAAGACGTTACGCGAAAACTATGAGAGATAAAAATTTCATTAGAACAAAATTCAATCATATTTTGGGTATAAAGCAAGAAAAAAAAATATCTGGTACAAACAAAACATAAATACATGATGATGAAAACTGGTGTAGACCGCGCCCATAAATTTTGTTCGCGCAGCACAACATTTAAGGTAGCCGTGCTTGACAGAGCTCCCGAACGAAAGGTATTTAACATATATTCGTCGGCAAACTGAAAATTGTATCCGAAAAATTGTCTAACGTTCCTGCTTGACATAAGCTTAGTTAGGAGCAACGTTCAAACTGCATTACACGCTCGTATACCATTTCAGAGCCTACATTAGTCTATGCAGCTTATATTTCACTACATTTTATTTACGTTTAAAATGCAGCGCATAAACTTCAAAAGGTTACAGATGTGTGTGTGTGTGTGTGTGTGTATATATATATATATATATATATATATATATATATATATATATATATATACACACATATATACATACATATATACACACATACACACACGTATATAGGTCTTAACAGCCGACGAGGGAGAAATGACTACACAACATATATGCCCGGGATTTGAACCCAGCACCTCCTGCACCTTTGACCGGCGCCTAATCAACTGCGCTACGGAGGCCGGTAGGGAAAGAGACAAGACGACAATACGCCAATAGAGTGAATTCCACCTAGAGGCTACGACGCGTATGGGTGAACATGCCTATGTCGCCCTTAGCACTTCTAGACCACGTGTTCTCAAATTATGACCAGACCAGACTTAAAAAGACTTAAAAATATTAATTTAGTTCTATGGCATTGTCAGCTAAGCATTTATATATGTTTTGATTTCTATACATTTTAACATTTTTTTCAGAAACGGATTGTATGTTTTGAAGTTTTCATATAAAAACATTCTGCATTTTAAATAATCAAAGATGTTAGAAAAATAGTGAACACTTACTGAATGAAATCTTAGGGGATTTTAATGTTGGCTATAATTTGCTGTAATAATAAGTGTCTTATCTTTGAGTTGTGTCTAGTCGGAACACAAATGACGCGATTAACTGTGAAGCGCGCTGTCTCTAAGATCGACTCGTGGTCGCTCACTTGCCTTATCGACTCTAACCGTCTGTTTCCGCGGTAGCCGAGTGGTCAGACCTCTCGTCTCCCACCAAGGCGATCCGGATTTTCACGTGTGAGAATCGTGCCGGACGATGTCGCTGGTCGACGGGTTTTCTCGGGGATCTCCCGTTTCCCCCGTCCCTTCATTCCGGCGCTGTTCCATGCTTACTTCGTGTCTCCCCTCACCAGCGCTGAAGACGTCGATGTAAAGTGTTGAAAAAAATCTCTTCACTCACTCATTACATGCGTCGGTATTGCCCTCTAGGATCTCTGTTAAATGAAGGTCAAGTAGTCATAAACTACTCTGTACATTTTCACTACATTTCATATATTTGCGATAGCAAATAAATTAACGTACGTCGTATGAGGATGGTATCGAAGGACAGAACATCATACCCCTATAGCAGAGTTGTCTGGCAATATTATCAAAAACTAGTGTGAGACAGGCGTTAATTCAGGACGAATTAACTTTACAAAAAAATTCCAAACATATTTTAAATTTTGTAACAAAATTTCAAAATTGCTGTACACTAACTTGTTGATCTGCAGCGCATAATTATTGTTACGACAACAAGCGAAGGGGAAGTTTAGTCAAAACTTATTTATTGTTTATTATATAGATTTATCTTAAACACTATGATAAAATTTAAAACTAAATTAACAAAATATTTAACACTCCGAAAGCGAACGAAGTGTCTGATTACAAAGAAATTGCTTTATAAATCAAAATAATCAATTTATTCAATTCTAGAATTGTCTGATTAACTCACATTCTGACATTTGTGTGGCATAATTTTATTTTCAAGTTCATTTTTGTGTTTATAAATACATCCATTATTACGGAGTCACAAAACTGTGAAAAGTACTCAAAACTCGCCAGGAATTTATTTTTGGCCACATGAAACCGAGCGAGGTGATGCAACGTTAACACGTTGGGCTTACGTTCGGTAGGATCCTGGTTCGATTCCCAGCTCCGACCATCCTGATTTCGGTTTTCTGTGATTTCCCGAAATCGCTCCAAGCGAATGCTGGGACGGTTCCTTAATAAAGGCCATGGCCAACTCCTCTCCCAGTTCCTGTCACTGTACTATGTTGTGTTTCACCGTCTCTAATGACCTCGCTGACGACGAGACGTAAAGCCCATCTTACCGTACCATACCTTGGCACATGAATAGTTGCCCAGCCCGCCGAGCAGAATGCACAGCTTCGGCCAGTTGAAGTTTATTTGAAAACTATCTAACATAGGTGAGTGATGTCTGCTTAGTAAAACATTAAAATAACGTTATACGCGCGAATACCTATTTCAGGTACTCCAGTAACTTTAATGCGTATTAAGTCACCGCAGTAAACGGCAAACATTTATAATTTTGCCTATGGCTTACCTTTAGTGGTCTCGCTCTTAGAGGCTCAGAAGGACTATAACGACGACCTTGAAGCGAACATCACATTCCGCATCGTTACAACGAGCCAAGCACAGAACTAGTGCGCAAGATTTCCACCGATCCAGTTTAACTATAGGATTTTGACTTATTGGTTTTCCTTGCCTATTTTTGTTTCATGACCGAAAATTCGAAAAGCACCACAATGTAAACATAGCTATTGATTTTACCTCTCGATATACATATAAAAAGTGAATTATGAACTCATAATGATACCTTTTCGTATAAAATTTAACGAACCTAATAATTTTTGTTAACTTTTATAATAAAGAGGCATAATTATGACTTCTAAGTTCACTTCTTATGCGTCTACTGAAAGGTAAAATCAATAGCTATATTTTCATTGTGGTACTTTTGGAATTTCCGGTCGTGAAACAAAAATAGACAAGTAAAACCAATAAATCGAAACGTAGGGGTATAATGGTATTACCGTAATTTTGTGAATTTAAATTAATAATGTATTCTACTTTTGGACTATGTTAAATTTTGAACATTGTCTGAAAATACATGTGATTTAATTATATGCTGTTAATAGTAATATTAGCCTAGTTGATTTTTTAAATCATCTAATTATTACGTTAATTATATGTTTAACTGCTCACTACTTCCTTCACAAGTATAAAGTTTTATTTTCTGGCATTTGCTAATGTTGTAAGTGTACTCAATTAGGTATTGGAATATATTTTATGCAACTGATATTTGCATTCTCTAAGCTGTGAGGTTTAACACCACCTTGCCAACACAGTCCACTACGCCTAAAGCAGTTTTTACAATCATGCGACACTGCGACAGCGACAGTGCGACAAACGCAACTAACGAATCAGATGAGAGCAAGCAGACGACGACGATGCGACGGTCTGCGATAGAACTCGTCCTATCGCAGCTGCGAAAATGGCGTGCGGCAAGGAAGAAGAAGAATAAAACATCGATGTTTGTAAACAGAAAAATTTGTCAACAGTAAGAATAAGAATAAAAGTTTCGGAAACAAAACAGGCGGCGTTGTTTTGTTATTGTTTTTGCGATTGACGAAATGGCAAGTTGTGTAGAAGAAAGGTT
>PNEQ01054020.1:0-46100 GCA_003012365.1 Medauroidea extradentata | reverse complement strand
CTCAATAATATTAAAAGCAATATGATTGCTCTCCTCCGCCGTATTCTTCTATTTTCCTCATTCACATTCATGAATAATTATAATATGCTTCAATTTACTACAATAAATTACAGATACACTGAAATAAAAACACCGCCAAACTACTTAGCGCGAATGTAAAAAAAAACTGCGAGAAAACAAAAGAGGCGCGAGAGGCGCAAGTATTTTAGTTCCCTTTCTAACCAAAGAGGGCACTAAAAGCAAATGAACGCATTGACGTCACCGATATTTTCGCATAATTGTAAAATCGGATGTGTGTGCGACAGCAGCAAGTCGTTTTTGCCGCACTGTCGCAGTGTCGCATAATTGTAAAAACTGCTTAAGGGGAGTAGGGTATGGATTTGTGCGAGTCTTTTAAGCTTAGCACACCGATATGCTTAGTTTGTTTTTTTTCTGTAACTCCAAACCAAGACGACCCGATCACGGCAGATCTAGATGGAGGCCCTGGATTTTTTATCTGCCGCTATCCTAATATGTTAGAACACTTGGGGAGACTAAAAAAGTTTAGCAATTTAAGAAGAAGCTAAATTGTTATAAATTAATTAGCTTCTGTACACAGAAAGAAAAATTTTGTAGAAAGTCTTACCTGCAAAATTATTTTGTAGCTACCACAAAATGATTCTGTGATGGCCACAATATATCAGTCATGTCAACAAAATGCTTTTTGCGGTGACTACAAAATAAATTTTGCGGTGACCATAAAATAAGTTTTGCAGGGTAAATACCCACAAAATATTCTGTAGCCGCCACAAAATATTATTTATGTGTAGCGAGCTTTAAGCCACCGCTGAATTCTATTATAAGACAACTTCAGCCTCCATTGAACTAATCAACTTTCCCGTAATTATGAATTCAGCCAATTCTAGTTTGTCGTGATATGCGTCAGAGACTTATTTATCGTAGGACCAAATTTACACGCATGTTCAGTTAGTACGGTCTAGCCATCTTGTTAAATCAGATCACGAACATTCATTTTCAACGCAGTGGTATGGATGTAAAGTCTCTTGTGCCTACCTAACGTAATTAAGGGCGTTGGACCCGTAAAAATTCAAAATTTTATATTTGTGCCAAACACTGTTCAACGTTTGCACATCAGATAACACGTCGTTTCCCCAAATGAAAAAAATTTAGGCCCCATAGTTTTTGCTTAATCACTCATCAATGTCTCAAAATGGCCATTGCGGTGTAGCCAAAATCAAAAAAAGTAACTAACGAATAAATTCAAAATTACAGGAACTGATAGTTAGTGTATCAATGCATTTTACGACATGGTTGACAAAAGTTAGATTTGAAAATTTCAGTAGTAGCCAAAAGTCAAAGTTATGCAAACATTTACTAATTTTCATTAATTTTTTTTAAAATACAAAAAGTTATCGCTTTGTGTCCACAAAAGTGTCTTGAAGTAGCTCACATCATTAATAATCAATATGAATTATCTTGTATCTGCAAGTTAATTATTTTTTATTATTTTGGCTACACCGCAACTGCCATTTTGTGACTTTGATATGTCATAATGCTAAAACTATGGGACCTAATTTTCTTTTTTACTTGGGGAAATGACATGTTATCTGATGTGTAAAAGTTGAACAGTGTTTGGCACAAATATAAAATTTTGAATATTTACGGGTCCAACGTCCTTAAGCTTTGCCGAGTTCAATTTATTTTTAATTTATTCGTCTAAACCATTTTTTCCAACAAATATGGATCAGAAGAGAATGAGGTATTCCAATAGCATAACATTAAATTTTGTTGTGAGCTATGTCTACATTTTAAGTGAAGAGGTAATGATATGTGTATAATAGATGTGTAGAGAATGCACCTGACTTACTTTTTCATCAAACTTATTAATTTCCTCCAGAAAATAAATTTACAAACTTGTAACGATATTACTTGGGTGTCAGGTTTTCTCCTTAAATTATAATTTTATTGTGTTCATAACTCTTATCTCTATATCATACCATGGAACATCTCAAGTATTTTGATAAGAAATGTGTATTGGGCATCGAGGACGAGTAAACAGGCATTTGTAATTGTAATTTCCACACTAAACCTCAGTTCAGTCACATTTCTCTCATAATATATTTTTAACTCCCGATGCAAAAGGAGGGGTGTTATAAGTTTGACGTGTCTGTGTATCTGTATGTGGCATCGTAGCTCCTAAACGAATGGACCGATTTTGATGTTTTTTTTTTGTTTGAAACTTGATCGAGACTGTTCTTAACTATGGTTCAAGGAAATCTGTTCAGCCGTTTAAAGAACATAAACTTTTTTTTTTTGTGAATGAGAACAATTCTACTGGTCTGATCGATTTGAAATTTAGTATCCTGTGAGTCGGAGGTTTTTCAAATTTTTTAACTTGTCATTAACAGTGATATACTTCTAATTTGGTTTCAATTAAGTAACAAGGACACTTTATATTTTATTTTAGGTCGTAAGTAAATACATTTTATGCTTCACTGTTTATAAGATACCACGTGATTGGGTCTGCATTTAGTTGTTCATTTATTACTGACTAAGCACCCTACATGAGGTCAAGGGCTAATATTGCAAAAGTGACACGAACCTAAAGTCGTTTTAATTCTAGCTTATCTTCCACAATGACAGTATAGACATCACTCATAATGTTTTAAGGGGGAGACTAACTCTTAAGAGGTGACCGTATGCTTTTATTGGTGGAAAGTCTGTAGTAAAGTTCGGTGGAAATTTTTTATCTGAGTTTCACATACATCCGGTTAGCACTTTTTGAAGTACAGCAGTACAAATAGGCAATTTACATAGCTACTTTGGAGGGCTTAAAAACTATCTTTAATGAGTATTGTGTCTTAGAAACGACATTCCGTCCTTGTCCGAAGTGTGTTTTCTTTACGTACATGTGCACAATGCGTACATATGGAATAGTTTGGTACAAAACCTATTTCACTCTACAATACAACACATTTGAAGCTCGTGGTAGGTGGCACCCGTAAGTGTAAAATTTTGCTGTAAAATCATAAATAAAATATAGGCGTTTAGCAATACATAATTATTTCTAATATTAAGTTACAAAATGATAAGGTTACCACTGAATATCTCACAGAAACCAGTTACCGACGAGAAGGTTGCACGCCAATTCGGTGACTTGCGCCTAGAGGCTTAAGTGAGGTGTGAGCGCTCCTGTACTTCTAAGCGTGTAATAATCCAGACATTTCAGGAGTAAAATGGGCTGATTTATCGACAAATATTGCAATGAAAGGGTTTTCCATCAAAATTCACAGAAAAACTCGTAGGAGAACATAGCCGAAATCCACCTCCATTTCGGAATTTGTCACGAAGAAAGTATTAAATACATAATAAGCAGAAATTGTTGTATTGATTGTCAAATTACGCAGAACGAAAACGATATATAACATTTTCCATAATGTATTCCAATTCCACTTAAATTACTTTCTATTTCCATTTTGCAATATGCTAAAACATTTTTGAAATTTACTAGAACGATTGAAAATAAATTTCTTTACCAGAAAAAAGTTATCGGACAAACATTCATTCGCACAAAACATCCCATCGAATTGCATACATGTATACAAATCTGCCGAAAATATTGTATTGGTTTCCCAGGATCTGTTTCGACGAACAGTTAAAATAAAAAAAAATATCTAGGATGGACACTGTGACATAGTATAACAATTGATAAACAAGCATTGATATGTACTAACACCCTACATTAATAGCTGTCACAGCCATCGCAGTCCTCGGGAAATTATTCACGCCAGTTTGGACAGGTTGATCCACGACAGTTTCTACAAGCCGAAGAGCTCGAGATACCGTGTTTCATACAACTGCATTTGGATGCACCACAACCACCTTCCGTGCAAGAACGTCTGATTATATTCCGGAACGGTTGGTTTGTCTGCAGGAGTTAGCAAGAGAAGGTGGTCACATTTTCTCCATCCCCACCCTCCCGTATTCATTTGAATTCCCTTCAATTCTTGTATTTCGTGGAATACTTTTAAAAAATGACGGAAACGAGCAGAAGCGCTAGCTGGAGGCAGTTGTTCTGGTTGGACAGTTTTCGAACAAGTAGCTGCTTTCTCACAGAACACTTTCAAACATAAAGTGTCGAGTGTGTCACTTCTCGACCCATTTTACAGGCGTACTAGTAGCTGTTCCCCCGATTTAATTATGTCTTCTATCGGCACACTTGAAATAATATCTGAAAAATCTTTTGCAATTGCCTAAAGGGAATTCAAGTGGGATAAAATCATAATTTTATATTTGTATGAAGCAGTGTTAGTTTTGTAGACGTTACTCGGGAGTATAATTTTCCTATTACAAATAAAAATAACATTAGCTCAGCCAGTTTTCCCTTAATGGAAATTCAAAGTCAAAATTTGCATATTTTAGTTCATACACCCCCTGAAAACCAATCAACATAATGGAACGAAAAAATTCACAGTGAAATTACGTCTCATGGGTTAGGGCTTTACGTATATAAAAATCCAATACAAAATATTTTTGTATAAAAAAAGTTCCTAAGAGAAGCAAAAAAAAAATTCCAATTTCTGAAATTTTTAAAAAGTACAAAACATTGTTTGAATGGGTTTTTATGCACTTAAATCCCTAGCCAGTGACATGTACTTTCTCTGTGAATTATTTCGTTTCATTATGTTTTCTTAAACTGTTTCCCCCCACCCCAAAAAATTAATTTAAAGAGGTAAATAGTGATTTTTATACACCATGAGAAATTTTGTGTTCTTATACTTAGTTCCCATGATTTTTGGCGTACGATGCGCCGTTTTGGTTTTATTGTACTTTGTATAGCAATTCCGGGACAAATCCTGGAAAAACAAAAACTGATTTTATGTACAGTTGTGTGAAATTAGAATGAGTTATAGAAAACGTTGTGTACTTCAACTTTGTTCCCGAAACTTTTTGCCGTAAAGTGAACCATTTTCGAATCACGGAAATTGTTATAAGTTTATTATTTTGTGAATTTTATGTAATGGTAAATTTGGTGCAGTTTAATTTTAATGTGTACACTTTGGGTCGTAAAATGCACCGTATTCATAGCGTTTATTTTTTACTTTTATTATAATTTTTTTTTTTTTTTGCGTTTTTTCGGGACCAGTCTCGGAGGAAAAAAGTACGGGTAGGTGGATTTAGGTGGGATTTGTATACGTTACTCTACGGATTTTGCGAATTTCGATGCATAAAACTTTTCTTGCAATTTATCTATCTTGATTTGTCGTATGTTGTCTGGGTAGTGCGAAGTACGTGCACTTGCCCAGGCGCGGAAGTAATATCGCTGTCGAGGGTTTCCCGGTCGTGGACTGATGACTGCGAGCCAGCGAAGGGTTGTTGTACTTGGCATGGACTTCCTGCACTGCGGGGGTTGCGACAACACGTGTTGCAGGCAGTGAAGACGTCGTCGTCAGAGGCTGGGTGTGAGCTTGTGTAACCAGCCCCCCGCCGCGGTGTCGTGGGTTATTGTCGACCCTCCAGTTCACCCGGCCTGCGACGACACATTCATCTGCCTCGCGCCGTATTGTGAGCAGGGCGAGGCATTCCTGCAGCTACCCCTCCTCAGCTGTCCCAAAACAGTGACGGCGTAGGTTCGCGTCCTCTCTCGCCCCTGTCTGTATGTGAGGACGGATAGCGGGCACTTTGCCCGCCGATGTGCACTTCCCATGATTCAACCACCCTTCCTTCCACAGCCTCGCTGATTTACGATTACTGGTCCTACCGCCGAGAATAATTTCTATCCGTACAGTGCTGTACAGGGCTTGGCGCATGAACGGAGATGTATCGCGTCTCGCATATTTTGATTTTACGCGAAAGATCTGTAATTTATCACCCACGTCTTTATTTACTAAGAACATTCACTGTTCATCCATTATGTCTATGTTCTTAAAAACTCTGCACGTCTATTATAAACGTGGTTTTTCGGTTCTACAGAATTATTTTAAAAAAATGTTTATTTAATTAATACTGCTCTGCCTAGAAAAATACCCATACAATTCGTGATACAGGAAACGGAGAAGCATTCGCTTGGCTTTACCCGTACTTTCCTCAAACAAAATATTAGGCTCACCTAAGTTCCATAAAAAAATTTACAACGAAAAACCTGCGTGCCAGTTTCATGTCTGAAAATAAAGATGCTTTTATTCTTGCCGCACTCACTCACTTTGTCTCCCGTGAATTAAAAAAAGAACAAGTGCGAATCGAGTAGGCCTACTTCTCTTAAGGGCGCTCAAGGATTGAAAATTATTCTTTACAATGAATGCGTTTTAAGAGGAACTAATTTATCTAGATAGAACCTGGCTTGTTTGCTTCAATGTAACATATTTACGGCTGATATCCATCTTTCTTTATTGTTGTGTCACCATTTTGTTCTACAACGCTGGTAGTGTACCACTACATAACTTAGTGCTTCGTCTGTAAACAGATAAACCGTGTCACATAACCGTCATTTAATCAGACAGAGCAAAGATATTAATTTAAATACGTAACACGAAAGATTCTCGCGATTTTCCAATGTCTCCACCAAGTACATTTTCATATCATTGTATGACATGAATAGAAATTAAAATTAATAAAATAATGTGTACACCTGGTACAAAAATATTTTTCTCGCCATCGGAATGACGTGATATTAATATTGTCTTTGAAAATGATTGTTGTTCGCCCATTACTATTATTTTTAATTTAAGGTCAATACAGCCATGAGTTAAAATCTTGCCATAAATGTACCAAGAGTCAGAGCACAATGATACTAGATTAATGACTTCAAGAACTATTTTGACTGAAATTTAATTCTCTATCATAATAATGTTACAAGTATTTTGTCCTGGACGTTACCAGCTTCGTTAGTGATGAAAGATTTGATAAATTAATTGAATGAATTTAATTAAATTTCGTAATTTTTTACAAACCTCATTAAAGTAATCTGCAACAATAATGCAAAAACACTTATTCGCACACAATCCACAATCCTATAAGTTCATATTTGCAATTAATATTTACAGTTACTATTCCGAAATCTCCTTCTGGCGAGGATATTCAACTGTTCTCGTCGACTGTAAGCCTACTCCTCCTGGTAAGATCCCTATGATCATATATGTGGAGACTGACTTGCCACCACTCTGCTGGATGAGACCAGAAAACGTGTTAGGTTCGATGATGGCCTGGGTGCGTGCTCATCAAGGACAGCTTAACGGTATTAGCCAGTGCTTACCTCCCAGAAGAATTGACTGGTGTCTGTGGGGGGGGGGGCAGAGGCAGCGACCACGTGTCGTCCGAGTTATGGTATAGAGAGGGGAGTGAGGGATGTGGAGTGTCTTGCCAAGTCGAACATGTGTGGCTGAGCGCTATCTCATTACAATAACGTAGTGAAAGTAATAAGTAAGAAGATTTTAAGTTAGTATTACCGTATTTACGTAAAATCGTTATGAATGTTATCATTCTAATGATTTCGTACTTTCAACAAGCTACAATTGATGTCATGTCACTAACCCATACAAATACTTAAAATATTAAAGAAAAAATTAATAAACAGCGCGTAAAGGTTCTCAAAAAGACCGGCGTTTGCAACTATTTTGTGTATTTCATGCTTCTAAACGGGAAAGCACTAAGGGCCTGTATTACCACCTGCGAATAAAGCCCTGAATAAAATGTATTCTCTGGATAGCGAATAAGAGCGTATTACGACTCCCGAATAGTGCTGTTCGGGTGCCTATTCACTGAATAAACTATTTGGTGCTCAGACCAGCTGATAGCCTCTTATTCGGCGAATAGGTATAAAATGGCGGCGAGCATTCTGCCACTTCAGAGGCATGTTGAGGTTAGATTCATGTTAAATCGAAGGTTACTAATGTTTACCGAAAATTAATGCAATGCTGAGGCCTGTAATAAACATTTATTCTTAAACTCGGGGGCTAGATAATAATATAAAAAGTTTTTCATTTTAAACTTGTACATAAATTGACTAAGAAATTCATACCTACCTTTCGTCTATGGTAATCATTAACATCTATCGTACTTGCAGCAATTTTTTTTGTAGTTTAACTAATTGTGTCTGGCAGCACAATCTATATTTCAAATGAACAGCTTGAAACAAATCATGACAAAATTTTAAATTAGGTAACACAAAAATAATATATTCTTTAACAAAATAGTTCAAAAAAGGAACAATGAAAACTGCTCTCTAGTATTTAAATAACTATTTACACCTAACAATCAGTATAATTTAAGTTCTAAAGTTTATTATGCATAGAACAAATATTATTTTATTACGTAAAATAAGTTATTGAAATACGTCTGACATGGATGCAAAATTCCGACATTTCAAATTGAAATCATAATAGTAACATTGTAGAGCATGCATTATAAAATACGTTTTACAGATACGACATTTAATTTAAGTAATTTAAAAATTGTTTAGCCTTTTCATTTTATTTCTTTTATGTATTTAGAAAGATATTATTTAGTACTGGCGTGCGATTTAATTTAAGCGTTAGTGCCATCTATCGGTGTCATTTAAACTACACCTTAAATGTAAATGTACGTCCCGTAGTTAACATGTTCGATATTAAAGTAATTAACTATGGCAGTGGTTAGTATTACATCAATATTAGTTGATAATTTACTTATTTCTTATCATAACTCGTAAATAAACACATCTAGAAAAATTCCACGTCTTTTCTATCTATTATTATACATCATCTAACTTTCACCAACACCACGAAGCTAATTTTTACCAAACTTAAGTAGAATTTAAGTACAAACCTTCGAAAAAATTAACCAAGTACTACTGAATATATGACGAATAACTATTCGGTTGCTTTTCGGAGGTTGTAATACACTAGAGTTTGACTATTCCCTGAATAGCTTATTCGTGTGATAGTTATTCAGATATTTTATTCGGAGGTGGTAATACAGGCCCTAAGACTAATTCTTGCTTATTCACCATTAGTTTCTTCCCGTTTACATTACGTTCGTGGCGTTAAATAGGCAGGCCAATGCAATTTCACTGTCCACAATTCGCCTACATGTGACTTAAAGCACAGAGCACCAATTTTCATGGGATGCCTATACAGATTAATTTATGTGTATCTGACGACAAATCATAGGCATGTCAGTTCTTGTCTACACTCTAAAAACACTTTCTTCATCGCAAAACAACTGTTTCGCTGCAAAATTACTAATCCACTGCAAAGTGACTATTGCAATTATTTTCAAAATTTAGCATATAGGATAGCGAGAGTGACCAAAAAGGTGTTGCCATTAAATATTTCAGCAGTAGTCGTTAATGTACAGTAAGCCGTTGAAACAGTTAAAGCAAGCTTCATGTTTCAAAAACTGTAATTTATTACAAAGAAAATAGTAATTTAACTATAGACATTTTTATAAAGAAATTAGTACCGTAATCGGGACGTGACTTTGGACACATGGTATGACTATGGGACATTCGACAAAAATATTTTTACATATATGGCAACCTTGTGTAAAGAATTTTTTTTCTCGATAAATTCTAAATAATATGTGTCTACATGAAATTTAACGAATATTTTACTCACAGTAGACACACATAGAAAATAAAAATGATGTAAAAGTGTCTTTAAGTCATACCACGTGTTTAAAGTCACCCCACGTGTTTAAAGTCACCCACGTTTAACGGTAACATTTTTGATGGTTCCATTTATGTGAAGTAAGATTCCTTGACAGCATACTAAATAACCCCAAATAAAACGTTTTCCCTTCCTGTAAAGGAAATGTTTTTATTGAGCACTGCAGGCATTGCTGACAAGTTAAGTTGTGGTGGGCTGTACATCGGGTAGGCCTGCTCGTGGTTTCCTACCGTGGGCGACAACTTAACCCGAGACGTGGTATAGCTTGCCAAGGGGTTCTATTTCCGTCGCGCGCCGCCCGCCGAGACAAGGCATCTCGGGCCGTGGCAGACAAATTGGTGGTCGATCCTACGCCATCGCCTGCCACTTCATTTCCACCGCGACGTCCCCTGCTCTCAACCTATTCTTAGCAGCACCCCTCGACGTTTTTAATTGCCGTAAAGCGGGTTGATAGATGCCGCGTTTACCGCCAGGCCCCCACGCGCGCTCCAAACACCTAATTAATTCTCCGGGAATTGGGAAATATCGCCGCGGGCTGCTGGGTCGTTCGCGACCGCCAATTTCCGCCCCCATCTCTCGTCAAAACGCGTCCGTTGCTCGTTCCTCGGTTGACGGGGAGTCGTGTTGAGAGTCCCTCCTTCTCTTACACCACCACCGGCGATGTTTGTGAACCTCAGTTGACAGGACTAGTTAGTTGTTGCTGAAAGCTCGGAGGATCTCCTCCCAGCATCACTTGTTTCCGCACTCTGTTAAAACCCAATTGACGACTGACAAACGCAGTTTTCTCTGGCACTGTTCCGGTGACTAATATTAAAGTTCCCGAAAGGAACGAGTCAAAATACACCGAAATATATCGCTTCCTCGAGGGTCCAAAAAACCCTCGGTTTATACAAGCCAAATTGCTTTCAGATTTATCTTTGAGACCTGCGGGGGAGTTATTTCCAACACCAAACAAATTGACGAGGAAATTATAGTAGAAGTTGTTTACTTTTTGCGTAGAATTATGAGGGCGGCATTCTTCTTCTACCGCGTGGAAGAAGGCAAAGACATTCAAACGTTTTCTTTTAAATTTAATATTTATGAACAAAATTACGACTTGGTTTTGGCGTGTTTCTTGAACCATGCACCAGCTAAGGGACGACAAGTAAATTTGTTTTGTCTGAAATCTGGACCAGCTACAACAGTGGCGTAGGAACATGGAGGTACAGGGGTACAATGTACCCCCCCCCCCCAAAAAAAATTGATAGTGGGGTTACAAAATATAACTTGTACCCCCGTATATATTAGTGCATGTACGTAAAAATATAAAAAAAATAAATAAAGAAATACAACATAGAAAGAGGAATGTTTAATCTAATTTTATATTTATACTGACTTTAACTTATATACTTAAATTACTGTTAACTTAAAAGTTTGAGTAAATATTCTTTGCTTTGAGCGTACTGAAAGTGTTGGATTTTTTTTTGGTAACACCCTGATTTGACATCCCTGCAGACCGGTTTATTAACTATAAATCTTTTAATAATCAATTCACAATATTGACCAGGATCAGGTAAGCTTCCACCCCCTTCCAGGGTTGGGTGCCTTCTCTGTGACCGTTCTGCTACTACCATCTTTGCTAAGATACTGAAATTCGATTTCAAGTATAGTGAACGACTTATCTATACCATACTGTTAGGCAGCTAGGATGTTGTGTAGTTCTTTGTTATGTAGAGGGCCGAAATATGTTGTAATTTATACCAACTGCCCGGCCGCAGCTTTGCTCGCTATTCTTTTAAAAATTATCAATATTATTGTAATCTGGGTTCGATTACACCAGCAGAGTCAACCGGATTTCCAAATGTAATAATCGTGCCAGTGTATGGCAAAATTTAATTGCAAAGTACAATTAGAAATAACAATTGATTAACTGTTAACTGTTACGTTTCAATTAACAATTAAGTAATTGTTAACTGTTAGTTTCTCAATTAACAATTAATTAATTGGTAACCGTTAGTATTTCAATGAACAATTAATCAATTGTTAATATTCCTGCACTTAAAAGTTTGATGCAATTTAAATAAACTAAAGAGAAATAATAGAATATGGAGGAGCGGCACAGGGTAGGGCTCACACAAGTTGACTGATGATCATGCAAGGCTGATGGTTCATGGCCGCGCTAAATCGTTATTCGTGGGAGTTATTAGGGGAGGCTTATGTTCAGCAGCGGACGTTTTTCGGCTCATATGATGATGTGTACTTATTCGTAAATAGAAAAGTAAAGGCAAGATATAAGTACTAAGATAATATATTTTTATTTCAATTTAGTTAGTCAAACTAACATAATATAGGTAGTCAACAAGAAACACACTTTTTAATTACAAATATTGAATCACAAGTATTATTTCTTACAATAATTCAGATTGCATTTTAAAACAACTATTTTTTCAAACATACCATCTGACAATTTGTGACTTTTCGGCAAATTGGTCATTGTTGCGAAGGAAAAAAGACGCTCCACTGATGTTAACGATGGCAATGGAGTATTAAATCTAATAAACACAGCTTTTATCTTAGGATATCGATTTAGGAGCTGAATGTCTTGGCTTTCTTCGGCAAAAAAATGCAACATTAACAGTTCGGCTTTAGTCAAAGGCGCAGCAGAAGAGTTAGTTTCCGTCACAGATGTGTCGGAGTCTGACGAGTCAGCATAAAAATTGATAAATATGTTTTCATGATTGACCTTTGTCATAGCAACTGTTGCAGGTTCATTTTCGTTTATATGTTTACAAATACACGTCTTCAAATGTTGAGAATCTTCGTTCGGTCTGAAAGCTCCAAGCAAGTTAGCCACTTATTTTTTAACCGAGGATATGATAGAGCAGCTATATCAGCATTTTCTGCTTTAGGTGTAGTAACATCGAAAAAGTTTTTAAATCTGTTTTCAACGCCTTGTCTATATACCTCGATCAGAAGCTTGCAATAAGCAAATTTATTCTTTTTTTAATTTTCAGCAGTTTTTTGCGTAAGGCCAGAAGACACGGCATCACTATACCATAATATGTGTTTGTCTCGCTCGGCATTATGTCGAGGGCTTCTGCCACAGGTGCAGCACAGATGAGACATTCGTTTATATATTCAAATTCAGTTTCTTTGATTACGTTTTTAATGTTCAAATATCTATGAAGAAGTACGTTTTTTTCTTTAATGCTCTGTATTTGCTTAAGAGAGTCAAATAGGCTGTTCCATCTAGTTTCGCCAAGACGGCTTAATGTGTGTTGCAATACATCTTGAATGATTTCCGCACTCTTGGGACGTGCTGCAGCCTTCCATAGAACATTGCATTTCTTCATGACTGCAGCATGCATATCCGACAATGTAGTATTTTGAGCGCTTAGAACTTTATTCGCGTCTGTTGTTGCACAAAGGCTCAATGTGTGTGCACAGCATCTGAAATGCACAGGTAGCAAATGCAAATCTTCGGGTTGCATTAGATCAGTCTCGTCATCATCTGACTCAGAGCGATCTTTACGAGACTGAGAACCTTGAAATTGTTTACCTGTATCTACAAGTTCAATGTTGGATAATTTCACACCTCTAAGCGCAGAGCACTAAACTAGCGTGCAGTGTTTTCGTAGAAAGTGTTTTCCAATAAAACTTTAAGCGGTGACCCTATTATTTTATTTGTGGAAAGTATAAAGTAAAGTCCAACGCCGGTCACCATCGTTTTGTTTTACAATTACGGTCGGTAGTTTTCCAGATACAGCAACCTAAAAAATCCATTTTTACCACTTTTGAGAAGCTTGGTAATTACGTTTTTTAAAGCTAGCAGTATTTTTAAAACGCTAGAGCCATAGTTTTAAGTGTGTCTTCTTTTCGTAGACATACATATTGAAAACACATTTAATAGTTATACGTGAAAAAAACACTTTTCGTACCACGCTACATTACATCTCATGCGCCAGGTTCAACTAACTCTAAAGTCACGACTGTGAGAGATGCCATTCACACTCCGCCTAGTTTCTACGCTAATTAGGTAATAATAACGGCAACTTCAATTCGTCACGTTCGGCTGCAGGCTGAGGATCAGGTATGCACACAGGAAGTTTGTCCGGGACAGGGACAGATAAAAAAAAAATAAAATTAAAAAAAAAAGAGGGATGATAGGGGCGATTGCCTCCTCCTAAACCTCCAAAAATTTCAAATATGTACAGTGTAAAGTCCTTGAAAGTGAACTTGATGATATATTTTTCGGAATGATATTGCTGGTTTAATTACAGAGGAATATACATAAAATATAGACGATTACGCAAAAGAAGTGTCGGCTCGTCGTAGGTCTGCCCTTGTTAAAGAGTGTGGGTGTAGGTGTGTATATATATATATATATAGTAATAATTATTCGTCGAGCGATCCGTGCCTGGTTCGGGAGGTGTTATATAGGGCCGTAGCAAGGATTTGTGTAGTGACGTAAGACTGAGTTCCCCCCCCCCCCAAAAATTCAATAAAGCGGAGTGGCCAGACCAGAGGGTTCTCATCTGGGAAGATTTGGGTTTCTAAGTGCGAAATGGTGCTCGCTAAGCAATTTTCGTAAGGAAAAAGAACCTCAATGAACCATCCATGTCAGAGTTTTATCGAATGATTTGGCAATTAGAGCTTTATTGTTTTTAATCCTAATACTTAAGTTTACGCAAGTAATGGAATTAAAACGGCAATACTAGGCTACCATAAATTTTCGTGGTGAAGAGGTGGGGTTCAAAACATACCCTCTCCTTCCTCAGAGGGTGCCTCTGCTGATAATGTTCGGCGCAACAAGCATACAATAAGAGAGTTGCAATTCACTATTTTAACGGAGAACCTTAAAATTTAGCTGAGCCAGTCATTTGCCGAAAACACGTGAAGTGTGGTTGGTCTATGTAACTGCTAATTCGAGGGTACAACTAAAAGGGTTTTTACAAAAATGGAATATTACACTAAGACTTATAATTTAATATGAAGACTAGTTTCTCGTAATCGAGTTGAGGTAGCGTGGTGCGGCGTGGATGCGCCATCTGGAGCTGCTCTGAGCGGTCGCCGCGCCGTGTCAGATCCGCCAGCAGCAGGAAACGGCCCACAGACATAATGAGCTGCAGGGCTGCCACCTTCGTAGCGATCCATGACTCGGGAAAGGGTGAGCGGCGACGAGGGTGGGCGCACGCCGAACTAATTTGCCAAGATAAAGGCGGGCGAGTTGTAAGCGTGAATCAAATGCCGCATCACCACAACGAGCCAAGCACTGAACAAGCGTTCAAGATTCCCAAAAATATATTTTTACTATGGGATTTCAAGCGGCGAACACATAATTTTATTGGTGGAAGGTTTGTAACAATGTTCAATGCACTTTTCTATCTGAGCTTCCACATACATTCAGTTAGTACATTTTAAGAGGGCGTGGTACATAATTCAACGCTAAAAGCATTAATCTATAACTGTAAGTTTCTTGAAGCCAATGTGCAAAAACTAAACAATAGCAATCCTAGACAATAGTTTTAGCCAACGTTTTAAACAAAATTGTTTCCAGTGTAACGAACCTCTGAGGCACAATCTCTGACGCCGGAACTTCGTGCATTTAACTGCGGCGCAAGAAATCACGCGTATCGAATTAGTTGTTCTGGATAATTATTTATACGTAAAGTTGGCAAATACCATTATCTAGGATTGTCATTGAGTATTTTAACCATATTGGCTTCGAAAAAAGCGTAAAAAGCAATCGATGTTTTCAGCGTTTATTTATCTACCACGCACTCTTTAAGTACGGCAGTCTGAAAAGGCTGTTTTTAGCTATTTCGTAGGGCTTAGAATGACATTCCGTTCTTGTTTGAAGTGTTTTATTTTCTGAAGTGTGCATAATGGGCTCAAGTGAAATGGTTTCGTTAAAAAAAAAACGTATATAAGAACATACTGCAATGCCTTTGAAGCGCCTGTTAGTAGGCGCACTTTAGGGTGTTCAAGTGAAGAAATATCGTAATTTTATATTTGAATGAAATTGTGTCAGGATTGTAGAAGTTACACGGGAAACATTTTCCTCTTTCAAAAATAGCTCAGCCAGTTTTCGGCATTCCAAAGCCAAAATGTGCATGTTTTTTGTTCTTATAAACAGCAAAAACTAATGGACATAATAATGTGAAACATTTCAAATTAAATTACATGCCCCAGGCTACTGCTTAGCATATTTGAAATCCAATTATATGTGTGTGTACTTTTGAAGTAATTGTTAAAATTATCACAAAACTTCAAAATTTCACCAATTTTTAAAATACAACAAAATTTTGTATTGAGTTTTTATGTGTGTCAAGAAGTAGCCGTTGGCAATTAGTTTCCATTTGAATTTTTCATGTCATTATGTTCATTGGTTTTTGCGACGTATTAGAACGAGTAACATGCAAATTTGGAATTTTGAAATGCCATTGTGGGAAAAGTGGCTACGCTAATTTTTGTCAGTGGAAAATGTATTTCCAAGTAACTTCTAGGAAGCGAAAACCCTTTCAAACAAATATAAAATTACGATTTTCCTCCACTTGAACACCCATAAGAGCACGCGAGACATCAATTAAGGGGGCTGCCTTGGTGGTAGTAGTATTTTTAATCTGTTCAACGGACTGTGGGCTTAGGTTTTTGATGATCCAGAAATGAGCTGTTTATAACACATACATTAAGAGGGTTTCAAGCCGCTGCCGAATCGTCCAAATTCTTGCTGCTGCAATGCTTAACGAACTATGTAAACACACAGGAGGTCAGGCAGACATGAGTACAGTTGCTGAGCAAACAAGTTGTTAGTTAAGTTGTAACCCTAAGTAAATTACCCAGAGTAAACAGTAAAGTTAATTTGTGAGCAGTGTTTACTTTGTTCATGCAAGAGGTCACGTAGACTAGGGGATAGCAAGTACAAATTGTAGTCACGAATTGTTGCCGCATGACCGGTTTGGGTGACGCATGTGTGTACGATCCTAAAATTTGGGCGGGTGTAACAAAACGGGAGTGTTATTAAGGAGAACTTCTCTGAGCCTCAGAACCAGCATGTATCAGAAGATTAATTGCGAGCCGCGATGGCTCTTGACGGACATGACCTGATTTAAGAAGAAGAGGCTTCAATTTCAAATGTTTAATGTCTACTGAAGTGAGTATCAGGCCATGAGCCATACTATGTGTGTTTCCTTCATAAATATGTCATAAATACTTCTATGTTTACAAGGCAGTATTACGTTATTGTTTTCAATCACTCATCAACCCCCAGCAGTAAGTAAGAAGGCCATATTTATTACCCTCGGGAAACGACTCTTCTAAGCATTAAGGTTGTGTCCCATAATTTCCGCTGCTTTCACTATATTGTTCTTTATTCCTAAACTATGGCATACATCTAAAAACTGCACAGTTTCCTTAAAAATTGTTTTTACTAGGAATTCTAAATTTTTAGTAAAAAAAAATACGTAGAATTTGACTAATTGGTTAATTAATGAGACTAATACCAAAGATGGTAACATATTACCTTCAACTGCTACTATAATTAACTGGTGTGTACGAGGTGCTAGTCGTCCTTGCTCTTTGACCGTAATGAAACCTAGCCTGTCTTCATTTTGAATACTATCAGTATTCATTAGTAAGGGGTTTGTCTAAGATATCACCCCAGAATTTCGTTCTACCGCTAAGTTTCTCTTTATTCCTAGTTTTCCCAGTGGTCTACGTTTTTTTCTTGCTTCACAGGTGTTAAATGGCTTTTCCTTAGCCTCATGTACTGCTGTAGGAATGGTTTTGTCTCCATTATTAGGGGTACGTAACAAGACATAATATTTGTTTTCACTGCCAAAACTCAAATTGGGCCTGATATTTAGAAAGGAAATGACGTCCCGAAACAACATTGCCGAGAGGTCCAGCAATTATTCCTACTGGATGATTATAAAAACACCGATTTTAACCTCAAATACATCATGTATGATGTGGTTTGATTTTCACCAGAAACTCCTGAGAAAATTTTTGGTTCTGTATATTTATAAAATGTATGTGATACTATCCAATTATCTATTAAAGCTACAGCTACTCTGCTCTGTTGTGAAGAAAAATAGGGTGTCCCAAACCAATATGAATACAACCTCATAACTCCCGAGTTCATTCACAGTGACAGCCTGAGCTTGCCAGACTTACCATTTCCCCTAACATGGTTCGTCTTTAACAGTACCCCTCATTGTTATCCTTATTCTTAATAAGGGGAAGTTGTCCATGGATTGGTCTGATAAACTTACCGAATATGACCATTTTACCATAGCCTAAACACACTAAGTCCCTTCAGCTGTCCTATAGAGTCTATTATCTGTCAAATTTCCCCTCTTCTGGTAAGAATTTCACTGGTAAGTCTTATCTCTATCTTTACTGTTATATCTCGGATTTGATGGGGGTTGAGAAGGTCCTTCAGACATCTTTTGTTGCCCTAACCGCCTTACATGACTCATCATGTCCCTCATGCGATGCTCTATACACTCTACTGTTTTATTTAACCTAGCTATTTCTGAAAATCCTACTGCCACTTCTGTGCCATTAAGCTGTGCTACCTTAGCAGGTGCATTATCACTTGCTCTGCCTAACTCACTTTTTTTAAAGCAAGCCTATTCTTAGCATAGTACTATCCAGTCTCAATATTACGTAAATTCTGTATGAGCTGTTCTACTGTGTCATTTTGCATTAGTGTAACTTTTTTCTATAATATTAGGCCTTAAGCCTCTCATAATGTATCGTATCTCGTTTCACTCAAAGTACTGTCTAGTTTATGGCACATACTACTGATATCATAAGCGAACTCCTCTATGGACTCCTCTATTCCCAGGCCTGGCTGGGTGTAAAATTTGTGTTTTTCCGTTTGAGTCATTTCAGTTGTAAGAGTCAACAAAACTGTCACAACTTGGGATTTGTCTAATAATAAAGCTGTAAAGGGGGGATGTTTGGCTCGTTGGCGATGTTGAGACCTCGCCAAGGAGCCTAACATTTATTAAAAAAAAAAAAAAAAAAAAAAAAAAAAAAAAAAAGTGTCATACATCTTGCCTCCTACCTAGGAAATCCGGGTTCGATTCCCGGCGGGGTCAGACCTCGGATTTTCGCATGTGGGAATCATACGGGACGATGCCGTTGGTCTGCGGGTTTTCTCGGGTATCTCCCGTTTTCCCAGCCCATTCATTCCGGCACTGCTCCTTACTCAGGTCGTATCACCTTTCACCAGCGCTAAAGACCCTGATATTAAGCGCTGATCGAAATCTCTCACTCACTCCATAAAAAGTTTGTTTTCCAAAGCATTGCTAAATGCCCCAAACGCAGTTAAATTCCCAGCCTGGATACCTAAACCGTCGTACCTCGCAGTAGTTCTTCGCAGGAAGCTGGGCAAATGTGACACATTTTTTGTCACCCAAGCCGTTAACCATGGCTGCCAGCTTAAAATTTTAAGATTCTTACTAACAACTTCTGAGCTTTTCCCAACATAAAGGCCAGGATGAATAAAAAACCTATTTCCATCCATATTAAATATATATCTGTCTGTGTATCGCAGTTTTCTAAACTGTTTGTTTGTGCTACACCATAATGTTCACTAATACCACCTGTATCAGGGTGTTCTGATTCTGGTTGCAAAGGCCTATTTAAAGTTATGTTTATGTCTGTCGGACGTTCATTATGACTATGAAGTTTTCTTTCTGGAAACATAAAAAAATGTAATAAAACTTATCAAGAATAATTGCTCATTTCTTATAAGCACATTAACAAATCAGCCCACCAGCACACTGTGTTAACTATTAGGGCATATAGCATATTTATTTGCGTGACGAAAAAGATGGTATAATAATGAATTAATAATTATCTTACTGATTTAGTTATTATTTACTCATACTGCAGTATCATAAAGATACTAAAAATATTATAAACCATGTAATTCAAACTATAACAGATTTGGTGGAGAAAAGAATGAGAAAACAGAGACGAAAAATAAAATACATTAGCTACTGAATATTCACCTCAGGCACTGCACTAGCTGCCACCAATTTTTGTAACGCTCCCTTAAAACGATTCGTCTAAAAGGCTTCCAAATAACCACATATTAATGAATGGGGTTAGTTAGTAAAAAGCACTCGCTTGATAAAAAAAATCTAAATCTTCTCTAAAATACGAAAATAAAACAAGAGAAACACGTCATAGTGATGGTGATGAATTTCATTAATTGCATAATTAGCTGAAACCATTGTGTATTTCGTCTTGAAAAAAACGTTAACATACTAGGCTACATGCCCACGCTGTTTTTAAAAAATGTGCAACAGTTTTTTAGTATCTGCTATCGGATATGATTTAAAAGTAACTATCGCAAAGAGAGGAGAAATGATTATCTTGCTGTGGCAGTATTCCCTAAGAAATTTCACGTTGCATACCGTCTGTTTGAAAGAATTACATAAAGGAATATTTAATTTCACGGACCTGCATGTTAGGACCTTTGTCGTGTGTATACTGCAGTCTCGACAATTTCTCAATTACCTGATACTCACTAGAACAACAGATATTGAACGAATAAACGGGTCTTGAGCTGTCTAACGTGGCGGTCATTGAACTCGCAAAACTTCCGTTCCCTAGTTACATTTAAAAGGAATTCCCTGAAAAGTAAAACATTTAACAATGGTTCCCAGGTGCAGCGGTTAGTGCTCGCCTCCCGCGAAGGCAAACTGGGTTTGATTCCAGGCGGGGTAGACTTGGATTCTCGCACGTAGAAATCATGTCGGACGATGTCGTTGCTCGGCGTATCACCTGTCACTTCTATCTCGGGCTGCTTTATACTCACCTCATACTACCACTCACCAACTATGAAAGTTTTACTGTTAAGGTAGACGCCTGGATGGACGTATTTAGCGCGTTCGAGGCATACAAGTGCTGAAACGTTAAGGGGTTGTTCCCGAGTTTTTTTCAGACTGGTGACATTAACTCAAATATTTTTTAACCAAAAATTTTGAAAAAAAAACCTGAGTCAATGTGCAGTCACACGATGCACAATACTCTGGATGTATTTTTAAAAATAATGCACCTTTCGTCACCAAAAAAAAAATATTTTGCTTCATTTTTGCATATTTTCACGACTAAAAACGTGGTACTTTGGGTGATGAAATCTAAAAAACCGTTCAACATTATAACATATAAGTGTCAAAACTGTGGAGCAAAATTTTGATATGCGTATTAGGCAGCAATAAAACACATATATTCGGTAACAAGCCTTAAGGACGTCACAGCACGCATGTCACGCCTCCACCTGACCTCTAGGCACAAGTCACTGAACTGGCTTGCAGTCTTCTCGTCGGAAACTCACCCCTGTGAGACATTCAGTGGTCACCCTATCATTTATAATGTAATACTAGAGATAAATGTGTACTTTACATGCATAAACATTTAAAAAATTCTACACCAAGACGTTCATACCTGAAGCGGACCACAAAGCCACCCATTTTTAGCAATTTTCTGAGACTAGAGGTAAATAGAGGACTTGAAATCGGTATACTTACGGTATCGTTCTTTGACTGATGTTCCCAAGACGACATAACTTACGCTGAGCATTTTCGAATAAACTTGTATCGGCCGAAACTCTTGCTCGTCGCTCGGCGGCCTCAGCAGACTGCCATCTCAATAAGGTCTCTGCTAACCCATAACCCTGGCCGAAGCAAGGATAAGTATTCTACCTGTTGGAGAGTGAGAGAGATTTCGACCAGCGCTTAAGAGGGCGTTGTACATAGTTCAAAGCTAAAATCATTAATATATAGTAGGTTTCTTGAAGCCAGTTTGCGAAAATTAATCAATTGCAATCCTAGACAGTAGTTTTAGCCAACGTTTTAAATAAACGTGTTTCCGTTGTTACGAACTTCTGAGGCACAATCTCTGACGCCGGAACCTCGTGCATTTAACTGCGGCCCAAGAGATCACGCGTAGCGAATTAATAATTCTGGATAAATATCTACTCATAAATATGGCAAATACCATTACCTAGGATTGTCATTGAGTATTTTATCCATATTGGCTTCGAAAAAAGCGTAGAAATCAATTGATGTTTTCAGCTCTTATATGTCTACCACGCAGTGTTATCATCGAGGTTTTCAGCGCTAGTAAGAAGTGACACGAGGTGAGTATGGAGCAGTGCCGGAATGTGGCAATCATGCCGACGATGCCGTTGGCCGGCGGATTTTCTCGGGGATCTCCCATCTCCCCCGCCCCTTCATTACGGCGCTGCTCCATACTCACATCATGTCACCCCTCACCGGCGCTGAAGACCACGAGTTAAACACTGGCCAAAAACTCTCACTCACGCAATGCAGGTCATGGTTTGAGTCCGGAAGTGATATCGTTGAAAAGTCATTTAGCCCAACTTATTTGCTTGTACATTCCTTTTAATTGATCTTGCTGTGACTCTGGGATAGGCAATCCCCTTAAGAAGATTCGCAAACAAGACGTTTTCTGTAAAAATCTATGTTCGTACTTCATAAATAATTATTCTGAAAATACTGTATTTCTCTACGGAATATAAAAAGCTGTTATCTATAACTTACACTCCAGGTTTAATATGAGTCCTATCGTATGCCATAAAGAGATAAAAAATAGTAAACATGACTAAACATTTTATTTTTAGGGCTTCGGCGCTTAGTTTCGGGAAGGTAACGGAGGAATGTAGATATAATCTGTAGTTCAATCCTTTGGCTAACGACACGTGCAATAATTTTATATAGTTGCAGATGTACTTAATTTGCGTATTATTGAACAACAACGAGCGGGATAGGAACCAAGAAACTTGTGGGTTCTTAAGGCCGACTCTTGCTTGCTAACCAAGCGCATCGTCGCCTCTAAGCGTGTCTTCCCCTTGATGTCTTCTATAAAACGGTGATCAATATATCCTAACATTGATCCCTATTTTGAACTCCGCGGCTTCAGTATGTACTTTTCCCATGGCGATGCGGTATCTGCGATCACTTTCCGTTAAATGAAGAATTTTGGTATAGGCCCTAGGTAGTTCGGGATGAAAGATCACTTTTGAAACCCCAATTAATATTTTCCTTAGTTTCCCGCAATTTTTATTACCGACAAAGCAACCTGTAGCAATCAAAGTTTATAGATTGTTACGTTTGAAACCGCAATAAATAATTTTTCTAAAAATTATTATTTTTGGCAAGACGATCTTCAAAAGTACTCACTTTATAATGAACCACCTATATATGTATTGTTGTTAAACGTGTATGTGTCATATAAGCGTTGTCGCTGCACCCGTGTGAACTACTCGGGCAGAAGCATGCGGTCCCCACATGTGAGAAGGGAGAGGTGTGGAAGGGAGGGAGAGTGGGGTAAAGGGGTGCGATACAAGCCCGCCACAGTGATCCCTTGATAGTGGCTGGCAGGCATCCGTGGTGCCGCGAGAAGAGGGAGGAGGTGCACCAGGACAGCTCCAGGATGTGTGAGCTTTTAATGAGTTGCGCAGCTCCCGTGACGAGCCGCCAGACGTATTTCCTATTACATCCGCCCTCGACTTCCCCCTTGTATAGCTCGACCCGCCGCCGCAGCATACAACTATTCCGTCTTCATTCCTAGCCGGAGGTCCGGTGTTTGTCGGGGTAGTCGACCTGCCCAGCCCGCCGAGCAATATGCAGGGCTTCGGCAGACACAGGATAATTCGGAAACTACTCAACGTACGTCAATGATGTCCACTTAGGAATAACATTCAAATAATCCTACACACTTGTGTACCCTTTTCAGGTCCTCCAATAATATTTAAAACATATTTTCTCGCAGACAATCGGACGCGGGAATCATGCCGGATGATGCCATTGGTCGGCGGGTTTTCTCGGGGATATCCCATTTCCCTCGCCCTTTCATTCCGGCGCCACTCCACACTCACCTCATGCCACCCCTCACCAGTGCTGAAGACCTCGATGTTAAGCGCTGACCAAAATCTCTCATTCTCACTTTCTCGCAGACAAATTTGGGTGTTTTTGCGGTCTTCATTATGCATGACAATCTTGGAACTACACATATTTAATCTGACATATTACGTCATAAAATGCTAGAGTCACAGCTAAATGTCTCATAGAGGTGAGAAGAGTGTACGTTAATTCTACTACTTGCACCTAGAGACTAGGGTGATGCATGCTGCGCGTACTCGGTCACCCTTAGCTCTCGGCAGTTCTCGTATTCGAACGCGCAAAATAACAGCCACCCAGACGGCCACCTTCAGGGGCCCGCCTACCTGCCATGAAAGTTGTGATGTAGAAGTTCAGGAGAATCGTTTTTTCACAGAAAATATTAGTCGTGAGATTGTGTGTTTGACATATAAAATATATTAAGGTACCTCACACTAAAGGTAAATGATTTCAGTTCTATCAGTTTCTTAAGTAATTAGAAAATAGGGCCTTAACATTTCAAATTAGTGCCTTTTCCGGCTTGTGTAATGGCGTTATTTATAGTTGGTTTTACTTAAAACCATTTCACCTTAGTAGATCTATCCTTTAGCTTTAGATCCCGTGACTGTTTGTACCTTGTAACAACTGAAAATTTTGAGGAAATCTTGTTCTTGTAATATGTGTCCTGCGCAAATATGCAGCCAGTGTTGTGGAAAATTGAAGGATTCGCGAGACCGAGCCGAGAGGACAACAGAGAGAGCGAGAGACAACCTCCTCCACAACAGGGGTTGACCCAATCCCGCTTTTGTGGGGGGAAACTCCACGTCCATGAGGTCGAACGGTCGCTAAGGCGCTATGTAGGTGGACCCCTTAAGACGCCCGCCTGGTGGTTGTGTGTTAGTGTGAGTGAGGTACGGCGCCAAGGGCGATGTTGACCGACTCATATGGTGCGGTATCGTCTCTACCGCAAGACACTGAAACGGCGTGCAGTGGTATCGTAGAGCACTCGCTTGACTGACACATTCAGTGATGACCCCATCTTTTTATTGGTGGAAAGTTTTAAGCAAAGTCCATTGCATGCTCCTAGAGTAGTTTCACACGAATCCCGTAAGTAGTTTTTCAGATATAACAGGTTGAAAAAGCAGTTTTTAGCCAATTTGAGGAGCAACAAAATATTTTTCTAACCGACGTGATACTTTGAAAAGACTCTTCAGTCATCGTTTTGAGCGTATTTTCTTTTCGTACATAGACACATTGGGCACATGTGGAATAGTTTCTTTAAAAAGAGGTGTTTACGAACATATTGCAACACATAAGCGCGTGGTAGGCGAGGCCCTTAAGGTTAATTTTACTATAAATCAGAAAAAAAAACTATAATATCTTATGGACGAGTTTGTCAAGAGACAATTCCCGCAGTTACTTGCACTGGAATCGACAATGTGGCTAATAAAATTATATATTGTAACATAATTTAAGTTGATAAATTTCATTAAGGGAGGGTACCCGAGAACATGTGTTGTAGGCATATATTCTGTTGACAGACTTTCTCCACTCGGAGCTCATGTGTGTTTGTTGTGCCCTATGGAGAGTTTCGCTCAGTCTTCTACGATGTCATTACTGTACTAGGATGCTAGATGAACTAAGAAATACCACGTCAATACTGGTGTTAAAAATCAGTTTAGAAAATTAATATCTCCAATGCAACAATCACATAATGAAAGTTATGCTGATTTCTAAACTTTAGAGTAATAGTAACACTGCCTATGAAGCTTGTGTTAAAATCTATATGTATTGTACCAATATTTTATTTTCTCTTTATATTTTTAACACTCCATTTGTGTATAGTCTATATTTTAATACGTCTACATCAGGAAACTGTAAAATTATGTTTTAGAATCAGAGTAAATGTGAAACAACGTACGTATAATGTATTAAACCTAGTTGGTAAAATTAATATTTTGTTGCTTAGTCTATTTATCCTTAATAGTATGTAATTTTTTAAAATATATTTAGCTATTTTGTATTATAACTATTTTGTTAGATTTATCATGATTAAATGTAAGAAAACACACATGCTTTAATTTCGGCTTGTAAAATTGAGGCGAAATAAATAATACATATAATGGGTCCCTACTGTAGATAAATAGGATAATATGCGTTAATTTTAGTTATGAAAACAGTTACAATATTGATTTAATATATTTTACTACTGAACTTTAGTGAAAGGCACAATTTTTTCCCTGCGTAAAATAAAAAGTAAGTAACGGAGATACAATTTCATGTCTCTCGTAATGTTTTAGTCATATCATACGCTAGACAAAATGGCTACTAGTATTCAGTGATCTGTTTTTTTTTTTTTTTTGTAATATTTGCATCGCAGTTTCAACAGCGCGGACGAAACAACGAGATCAGAGCTGTAGCGCATTCATTAGCAACGAAGTAAGGAGACACGGTGCCTATCATTTTGTTTTGGGCCGTCGCCCCTAGCCAATTAAGCCGGCGATCAGTCCGATACTTGCTAACGATTTCCTACCAATTAGTGACCCTGTGCTGAGCAAGTCCTGTAGCTGTTACGCCACTTCTTGACGGTCCGTTGTTCTGCCTGCCTCGTTATGACCCGCTCACTTATTTAGACGTCCCCATGCGAGAATAAAACGAAATCATAATGATTAGTGGAAAAATATTTTTCCAATCAAAACCTTACGTAATAAACGGGAGCGCTTGTTTCTTGCTTATTAGGGTGCTCTGGCATTGTCCCACGCTGCGTAAGTTTGGAGAGTCAATTAAAATGTGATGAATATTTTCTTTCTCTTTTGCTCATCTCTCTATTTTTTCATCCACGGCGAGTATCATTGCCTTTATAAAAGAATACTGCGCGTTGTTACAGTAGAACTATTGTCAACGCAGCCATAATAACGAACAAAAGACTACGAATGTGTAGCCTACTATTCTTAACACTAGTTCTTCTAGACAGGGTTAAAATAAATCTGTTCATCACTCGATGTATTTTGAAGCAGGAACTTTAATTAAACAAAATTATACTCGTACTAATGTAACGGGTAAGATATATTAATTTGATTGTTTTTTTTTCTGTATTCTTATTAAGTTATGCAGTGAAACGAAAGTTTGCATAATTTATTAAAATTCCTAATAAAACAAATTACGGAGTAACCATGTATTTAATTAAATATCTGTTACCTAAAATGTGTTTAGTTTGTAGAGCCACGTTGTTTTACAGTAAGCAGGAAGATCTATAAAGTCCATCTCCTAGAATCATTAGAAACTAATTTAAAAAAAAAGAAAGTTCCTCAAGTGTATGATGACAATTTTACTAATTTTCATTTAGATATTCCTTCATGTTCACAAAATGAAAGGATACGTAATACACGAAAAAAAACTCAATTTCCTCGTGTGAGTCAATTACTGTACATTAAAATATATAAATAATTTGCTGCAGGGGTCATGTAGCTTTTCAGAGTTAACCTTTAAAATGGAAATCAATGTAACTATATGGGGCCTTTTTCCATGATTACTTAAAACTACCTTGACTTACAGGTGTAATTACTTTGAGAGTTCCAGTTTGTTTTAATTTGTTTATTTTATGATAGTAACTAAAGTTACAACAGTATTATTATCAAAGTGCATACGATTAACAAATAGAACTCTCTTTGGTGTCAGGTTTTCTCATGGGATTGATTAAAGTAGAGTGAATGTTACATATTTTTTCATAACATTAAAAAAAAAGCTTGTTAGAAACATTTTACAATATTCCTTCCTAATAAAACTGAAAAGAAATTTTAAAAGGCGTTCATAAAATTTAAACAAGTCAACTATATTCATTCCCGAGAATAAAACCACTGAAACGTTTTTAATAGCATGAAGTGTATTAGTTTCTCGTAGATAATTTTATAATCACTTTAAAGTAAATTGGCGTGTCCACAGATGTAAACTACTTAGCTCCATAATGAGAACATTAAGAGTGATATTTACAGTGAAACCTTAGTAACATAACTATGCGTTATCAAAAAAAGTTAAAATATGAATTATGCTAATTTTTGTGACGCTGGGATGTCAAACACAGTAAATATTGCTAAACAATTAAATGGTTTGGAAGAGCACTAAGAAAGTAATTCCTCAACTTTTTTTTTTAAAATCCTGTTACTACAGGTTAACGACCGCTTACTAATTTTTGCCCAAATGTAAATTAATAAGCTGGAAGATTTTCAGAGATTCCATAGAGATGACATAAGGTTTTGCTAATAACAAGCCATATTGATTCAAGAATCCCAAAAAAATATCACTGAAAATTTACAGTTTATCTGTCCAGATGTTTTATGTTCGACAGTGCAGTAACTTGCTTTCTTATTTTAATGTATTTTTCCTAATCAAAGAGTTTCACAAAAATAGCGCAACAATTACAATGTTCACCAAACTGTAGTCATAGCAACAGTGACACATGCATAATGCAACGAACATACATGGCATACGTGATTGTGACAAGTATTTTATCATGGAACGCTGCACCACTAAAATAATACATCAGTCACATTAAATATTGCGTTATTTTCAGGGCAGCTTTCATTACGCCGTTTGTAAATTCACACTCTAAGATCAAACTATGTTGCAGAAGTGTCGAAAATTACACTCGACATATTCGTGTCTAATTTAACCATCATGTCTGTGTAATATTTGAATCAAAATATTGCAAAGAGTTGTATTAAAAATAGCGTCTTTGCTACATTCAAAGTGTGCATATAGGCCCTACGTTATTCCAGGCTTCTGAGCAGAAGAAACTTCTTAGCCACATATAACTAGCAACGATATACTCCGCTGATCGTTTTTACGAGTAAACCTTGAGAAATTCGTAATTAGTCAATTTTCTTTTTAAAATATTCCATTAAATTCATGTATGCACGCGGAAACAAATGTTTTATTTCATAAAACAAAATATGTTTGGCGCAAGCAAATAATTTATTTGTACAGTATAGCACCAAAAAATTATTTTTGGCTGAAGGAAACTAATTTTGTGGGTGTTATATTAAGTTAAAAGTGCAAAATTTGGCTGACATTTCTGAATACTATTTGACTGAATATATAGCTTGGTTTTGAATAAATAAACCAAAATTGAGGCTTCAACGAGTTTCACATACTAGGTGGTTTGTTGTTTGAAAGTCACCGCTTAGTTGTTGGAGCATCCTTGGAATCCTCATATGTGCTTTGTCTAATGCATGGCGTTTACGTAGGCCTATGCATGTGTGCGTTTTTCACTTCTAGCACCTCTATTTTTAGATTTCTGTTGATTGTTTTATTAGTAGCCTATATAACATAATAATTAAATATACCTAAACAAACATATGTATATTTACATATGTGTGGTTTTTGATACACTAATCGTCCCATAAATAGCAAATGCGCAACTGTAAAGGCCTGGTTTGATAAACAAACTGTACGTTTGTATTTTTCTAAACAATTTACCATTACGTTTCCGTCAGCAAAATACGCTAAGTTGCTACCTTGTCAGTTAAACTTCATATGTTGTTTGGTCAGCAAAGTCAGATATGTAGCGTTCTATATTCTGTTAACTAAAGTCCATATTCACTAGGCAATATTCTCAGTGAAAATCGTGGACTCACGCATTAAACACTGTTATTTACCACGTACATTTCCGTAAAATACATAACTGTACGACTAGTACAAAATTAAGGGTATCTATGTAACCTTGCTCTCTTCATATGCACGAATGAAGCGGTAACAACCAATATAAACCTATATTTGTCAACAGAAGCTCATATTTCTAGGTAATAAATATATTTCTTTAAATAATTCAAAGCTTCACGTATAATGTAGAACATTAAATCAGAGAAATTAACTGAAACCAATTTTTATGTATGTAAACTTCAGTTATATACACTAAATAATCACCAGCATAGGGAGAATCCAATGCAAACTTACTCTTACTCATATTATAAATTACTACAAAGACACAATTGTGATGGGGTGCGACGTAGAACGTTGGGTATATGCAGCCATTAGTACGAACATACAAGACAAGTTGCATATCTCAAGGAGGTTAGAACAGCAGCCTGTGAATGTGCGTTGAAATATGCAATTTGTAGTCCAGAGAAATCGTAAATCAACATTTACCTTGTATTACTTAACTCTATTCGACCGATTATGCGAAATTTTGAATTATGTATCACCGTCTTGGACAAAGGTTTCTTCGTCCATGCATTCTTACGTTTCAAACTTTGTATAGGCCTATACAGTTATCAACATTGTGATGATATTGTCCTGTTTACCTACGGAGGCTTCAAATTATTCATTTTAATTATTATGTAAATTCACAAATTTCATTGCAATATTTTCATCCATGATGAACTTAGATTATTTTCAAGCATTCGGAGTCCAACCTTTGACGAATCATTTTAATCTTTAAACTATCGCCAATTGTAATTCGATGTCTTGTACCATAAATTTGAGCGACATAATTATGTGTAACGTGAACAACAACTGTTTGGAAATTAACAGAACACAATTTCAAGAATTCCCTTCACTAAAATTCTTTAAACATAATTAGTTTTTGTAACTACGTTTTCTGTCACATCAAATGGAAGAAGTTAAAAAAAAATGAAAATTTTCAGTAATATTGTATATTGTTCAATCAAGTGGAGTTACGGACAACTAAGTAACTGTATATGATAAGAAGATGTCTATCAGCATTACGATCTTTTATTCACAAAAGATAATGCAAATAATTAGAGCGTATGGAGAATTTTTATGCAGGGATTATGTCAGGTCACAGCGTAAAAAAATCCTAGTATAGCTATTAGGTTTCTGAAATGGCAGTTATGACTGTATTTACGTTTTTATTGCTGGTACAGTTGAGCTATTACCTGTGCCTTATTAGTCGTTACAATGATCGATTCTTCGGAGTAGGAACTGTATACACATCGATACTTTCTCAACCAAATCTCTATAGGGCCTACATAAATTAGACGTAGTTATGGAAAAAGGAACCAACCCACAGTTTATTGGAACTGAGATATTCAAGGCCAATGTCTACTGTGTCTGTGTAAACCTTGTATAAACCACCTTTCCTGGGCTCTCGTTTTTCTTCAAATATTATTATTTAATACTTGGTTTATTTTCATGGGTTTAAATTCAGACCGTCTCCTACCTAGTATGAGTATCTCAAAATTAATGGCTTTGTTGGAGGGTTACTCTTTGCACACGTTCAATTAGGTCTAAGAGCTCATACGTTAAAATATTTAATTTTTAAGTTAAATCTGTGTACTCCTGCTGCAATAAATTTATTACCCACCAAAACAAACAGAGTGACTGAAACACAATAATGATCGCTTGTAAATGCCCGATGGTGAGCAAGAGTGCGAATGAAAAACGTATGCCAGTAATGTTGTGGGAGAGAAAGAGAGTCGTGATATTTATTTGAAGCACAATCTAAGGTAATGTCGAGATCTTTGAATGATTGTTGCAATGGGACTTGATAGTAAGAATATATGGGTTTGTGAACATACACTTTTGCGTATGATTTGTTGATAAAACATGTAAAAACATTAAACGTGCAATCCTCGAAGACAAGAAGACAGTTGATCGTAAAGAAACTAACTGATGTACTTCACTTAAAAAAACAGTTTTGTTAAATTATTTATGTATGCAGGATGAGTCTGAAAAACACCGACAAATTCCGGCAGGTAATTTGTTATGAAAAATTTAGAAGAAAAATGTAGGACACCTAGCACCGAAATTTAATATTAAGGCAGCAATGAGCTCTTGAAAATTTAAATTTGGAACAGTGTTTTCTAAAAAAAAAAAAAAAAAAAAAAAAACGGAAACAATGAGAGATAAAAGGATGAAACCCAGAACATAGTTGTATGTTAGCAATATCTGTAATCCCACAGCAAATGCTCGTCCAAACCTTCCGTCATAATGAAAATAACGGGGGTGGTCACCCTTCTATTGCATGTAACTTTCGTTGTATCTTGAAAGTCAAATATTTGAAGAAGTTTTTTTTAGTATTAAGGCGCACGTAACAAAAAAGCCCTCTTGTCTGAACACGCTCAGGTAAATCGTTTTCGAGAAACTGGAAACAAAGTGACTTGCTGCCAGGATGCGCCAGGACGTCCAGATACGACGATGTTCCGATCACTGTAACTGTAGCTAGCCATTTAAACTGAATATATCATAACTTATTTATGTAACTTTGTAATCTGTCTATCTCCGCAATTAGGTTAATTGTATTTTTATAATGTTGCATAAATCATTATAAATTACTACCAAAAACGAACGCGTATTTAATGGTATGTCAGCCCCACGTAATAACTTAATAATCCTCTTCTTATGTGAGTGACATGCTTTACACTTTAGATAAGCGTAACAATATGAGTGAGCAGCTACGACTAGTTGCGACACTCGAGGACCGACTTACTTCAGAAGATGATAAAATGGATGTGTTGACTCCTTTCACAACCGAATCGGAGCATATACCCGGACGGAGGAATGACAGTTTCGCATGCAATCCACTCGTTATAAAAACACATAGTTAAGCTGATTGAAATATAATATAGGGAGTTGTAGCTAGAGTAAATCACTGAAGATTAGTATATGTAACTGTTCACGAACATTACGAGAAGTGTGGGCTTTGTGCTAAATGAGAGACGGGACTTTACTAGTTTAAACACTAAAAGGCTGCTCTACATAATTAAGGTAGGTGGGGAACGGCTAACTGGTTCCTTAAATTAAGAAATTACTGAATAATGGCTGACATTTTGGACACTTCATAAGCACGATACCGGAGACTGATGAAGGAAGGGACGGCTATCAGCGGAAATCATGTCGTGGAGTCTCGACGCAGAATTATCCTGAATAACTGGTGACGGCTGGAAGACTCGAAGGGTACAGACCACCTTTCTCAAATATTTGCCGTTATATTCGATTAGGCCCTTGTTAATATTCTACAACTACCACCCTAACTACATTGTTGCCGTCGACTGCCGACGCTAAGCTCGTATTCCAGACTAGGTTCTTGTTTTTCACAACATCGTACAACCAACTCTGTTGTCAGTACAGCAGTGCATCATTACCGTTGTAATTCACATGGTCCATCTTCATTTGGAAATTAGTTTGCTTCACTCCTTCTAGGTACTTAATTTATGTTTTATTTACACGTGTACTTTTACAATATACTGTACATGTTGCAGCATGTTCGTTGCCATGCATATTGATTAGCAAGCGCTATTACTGCCGTCCACTATAAGAAACCAGCAACAATGTATCCTTAGTCTTCCTGTAGGCAGTGCTGATTACTGGACTGACTGTTTCGATTAACATATTGTATTCTCTTTTCGCAGCCCACCCCACCTGTCTCCAAAGGAAACAATTTTATTTATGTTTGTTGCTCTCCTGATGGTCACATACTGCGGGTGTTAATATAATATATCACGAAACTTCTAAATATGTTGGCGAACTCCATAACAAAACAGTTTTTTTGTTTAGCAACAATATGGTGGACTGTAAATACAGTACCAAGTGATTGATTGATTTATTATCCATTTTGAGCCACAGGGCGAGTGCTATGGGACTTGTGAGTACAAATTTACATAGATATATAACAGATTTACACATAAAGTTGTCATGAGTTTCTCTCATACAATATGAACAAAAATGTCTACAGTTTACCATTTCAGAAACCATTAACCTGTATAACATAAGGTTTACCATTATAATATGTATAACATATAACCTACGTAACATATGCATAAAACACATGAAAAAAAGGTAACATGAACATAACATAAAGAATGAGTACATTAATTTAGTTTTACAAAAAGGGTGTCATCAACTTCACAATAAGAGTTATCAATTAGAAAGACACGAAAGGCTATATGAACATAACAAAGAATAAATACATTAATTTAACATTTCAAAAAATTCATCAACGAACGGTTTTATAGTTACTGATTATCTTTAACTGATGAGGTAGGCTATTGTAAAACTTGACTCCATTTTTGTGTACAGATTGAGAGGTTTGGTTTGTATTAACCTGATGATATTAATGTCCCCCTTTATCCTAGTATTATGGTGATGGATTTGAGTGTTTAACTGATAATTAGAAAAGGGTAAATTCTTTTTAATGAACAATATAGAATTATAAATGTATATGTAAGGAGTGGGGGAGTATCCTCACTTATTTGAAAAGTAGTTTGCAATGTGTATTTGGATGTTTGTGTAGTATTATTCGGATTGCTCTCTTCTGAATCTTGAAAATCTTAGTACGGTTTTGCTTATTTATGCCCCAAAATATAATGCCGTAGTGTTAATGGTTGAAGATGCATAATAAACACCCTCGCAACATTGTAAACTGCATTTATCAGCTAATATACGGAGGAGGTAACAAGCTGAGCTTAGTTGATTGTTTAGTGTGTGACGAGCATGCACAAATTAAGTACGACGAGGGCCAAATGTGGCCAACATTAGCCTAAACATATTGCAGAGTTCTTTTAAAAATTACTGTAATTGCAGCATCTCTCCCCGCATACTGCTGATGAAAATAAAATTTAACGTAATTTATTTGTTTTGTGCTGGCTTATAGGCCTACTAATTTGCACCGTCCCCGTAAACTCCAAATTTTGGAGCAATAATTGATTTATATCCCACATATTTTTGACCACAGAACGTTTTGATAGCGTTATTTAGTTACCGATTACAGAATGCGGCAACTTTGAAGTACATGTGTAGGTAATGACGCTGCAAACACATTTGCTAGTTTCGTCAGAACAGGTTCATTTTTTAACACGCTGTAACGTTGCGCAAGGACAGACCACCTAAATGATGGATATTTTCTTATTCTATGCATCCCGCGACTTCCCCACACATTCGATTAACTTCTCGGGTGCTTACATACGTGAATTTAAAATCAGCTGGTTAATATCAGCATACGGGGGGGGGGGGTGGAATATTTACCCATGCCGTTTTAAAACGATACGTATTTTACTACTGCGGACAAAAGTGTTCTTAAGTGTTTGGTTGGTACAGTAGTAGCAGTTTGCCTGAGTAATTTTACGTTCTAAACGTGTAAAGTTTTCAGGTGCGGCAGCAACATACATCCTCACAGGAGTTACCGCCCCCGTCCCCCCTTTCACTACTAGAGATTTCACCCCTCCATTAAGGGGCCCGCCTCGTTGCCATAAAATCACACTGCAGCGTGTTTGAAGAAAAAGTTTTACAGCGAAACTAATACACGTGTGTTCACGCCGTTTCTCTACGAAAAGAACACACACTTCAGACGACTGCCCTTTTTCAAGACAACACACGTATTAGAAATCTCCTTTTAGGGCACGTCAAAATGGGTCAAAATGGGTCAAAACGGGATTTTCAGTCTGCTATAGCGGAAAATATACTAGCCGAATACATGTGAAACCACTTAAGGGTAGTGCATTGGACTTTAGTAAAGTGATTTCGTAAATAAAACAATAGGGTTATCACTTAAAGTCCCATAGGAAATTTGTTTTTTCGCGAAGACTGCACGCCTTAAGCGTAGAGGCGACGCACCGTTGTATGGCCCATACGACGTCGCCCTTAGCACCATACCTCACTCACACAAACACATGTGCCACGAGGCGGGCCCCTCAATAAAGAAACCTGGACTTTCCTCTTATTTCCAGAAGCTATTTATTTTTAGTGCACATAACTACTGCTATTCTGTCAAGAGGGTTTTTACGGTGACAATGCCGGTCTATCCCTCTCTCTTCTTAGTAATAGATTAAGTTATAGGTACACTTAGGGAGGTAGCCATCGCCTCAATTGCGGCCGCGCCGCATGCCCACAATATCTCCCTTGTAGGCGTATGGGGCTCAGTCTTGAGACGTACTTACATCCCGTTCCTCCCTTGGACCTCCACCGTAACACCGTAGATTAGAGTAGATTTGAAATAAATTTTTTTACAAAAAATAACTACTCCAAAAAAATCTACCATAAAAAATTGCACTAAAAAGTAAAAAAATAATTACATTATTTTTTAACTACTTAGAATACAATATATTTATTAGAACAGTAATATACAATTATTGTAATTATTGTTATTGCCAGTATCTTCAAAATCCAAGGTCTAATGATAATGAAATTAAAATGGGACCTTCTTGAAAAAATCCCCTTTAAAAAGAATCAATAACGGTTTATAAATGACGGAGTTCTGAGGAAACACATATATAAAAAAAACCGGAATTGATAACTTCCTCCTTTTTTAAAGTCGGTTAAAAAACGCTGTACATTACCTAATTTAAGAGGGCAACTTGCCCAGAACACCGAGCTATGTGCAGAGCAGATTAGAAGCTATAAGATAAAATGTTTAATGTTCGTAAGTGATATCTGCTTAAAAATAGTATTAAAAATATAAACTTTATGTATGTATTACACACACTCGTTTAAGATCTTCCAGCAATCTTTAAAGTTTGTTTTCTCACGGCAGATATGAGCGAAAGAAATTTTTTTTCCGCAGTCGTTTTAAGGCTCAGCACTAATCGCAATAATGGATTATTTTATTTTTCGCTTTCTTTAAATTCTATGATCAAAAATGTGGATGTGATGTTGTAGCGTGAATCCAATTTATCTTGCGCTTCAGTGCATGCATGGTAGTTGAATTATTAACATTAAATTAGGCCGTAATCAGTGCAGCAAATTGAGGTTATAAAAAACAATGCGGAATTAACTGCGGCCTATATGAACGTTACAAATGCAACTACCGTGCATGGACTGTAGCGCAAGGAATGTAGAATTCACGCTATAATATAGCATTCCACAATTTTCTTCTCAGGATTTATTATACATATATATACATATATATATATATATATATAATATATGTGTGTGTGTGTGTGTGTATACATACACACGCGCTATGTTGACTGATGCACATTTCATAAATACTTAACCCATACACAGGCAGGGAGACACATATCACACTACAGGTTGCAAAGAGAACATATGTTGAACATTATTACTATAGTACAAGTCTTGTAACGTCCGTTTCCTAAAAGGTTATAGTAACGCTACCAATTATAGGCCTATATGGGAAACAATTTTACCATACCTATCTTAACACTCCTATACAGCTATGCGGTAAATTTACAAATATGTTTTACAGTGTAGGCTAGGAATGAAGACTATAAATTAATATTTAAGCCATGATCTTTCATTTATTTCAAACAATTGCAAATAACTCGAATATTTTTTAACCAAACGCGTTGAAAAAAATTGTGGCTGTGTACAGTCGTACGATACACAATTTTTTCAGAGCGTTTTTAAAATTAAGTACCGTTTGCTAGCAAAAAAATATTTTGCTTCATTTTGACTTATTTTGACATCAAAATACGTATGTGCTATTTCAGGGGGTGAAGCTCTAAAAATCCGTTTGGTGTATTGCAACATAAAAATGCAGATACAAACGATGATATATAAGTGTTAAAACCGCTAAAATGAGTTTCTGGTATATGGATTAATTTGCGTTAAAAAATATATATTTTCGAAACTACTGCAAAATTAGAGAGCGAAGCCTTAACATCACGTCTGAAAAAGAAAGGGTCACAACTGCATGTCTCGAAGAGATGATCTTTCAGAGAGAAGACAACACGCCAGTGCACTGACTTGCGCCTAGAGGCGAGGTTGAGGTGTGATACGTGTTCTGTGTCGCCCTTAGCTCCGCACATGCAGGCCTCGGACGCGCAAAATACCTCCGTTAAGGCAGTTCTCTTAATTAATTCCCTAATTACTATTGCGTTTTGCTCCCACAGTTGTTAGGACAGAATATTTATATCTTGCCAGAGCCTTCGCTGAAAAAAAATATATTTAAATAGGTCATTTTTAAAGGGTATCATGTACAAAAATTATAGGTGTGTGAAATGAATTAAATCCAGGAACTTAGATCTTTTTATTATTTGGTATGTTTAGAAAGTAAAGACTGAATTCCTTTCAACTTCAGTCAGTCCAATGTACCAAAAAATCTACACTACCCCATATAAAACATATTTTCTTGAAATATCAACTTAGTGAATTTATCAATGACTGATTCGTATGTAATGTTACCGCGCCGATGCAAAAGTGTGTTAAGAAAGTAGGTACACTCCAAACATGTTTGTAAAATTTACAAAGATTTTCTTTGTACGTTTACAAATCCTTATAAAAGTACAAAGATTTTCTTTGTAAAGTTACAAAGGTAAAGTTTGCAATACTACAAAGGAATTCTTTACACTGATACCGACAGTTCCTGCCCTGAATTTTTTTTGTAAACATTACAAGGCATTTTTTTGTAATTTCAAATACTTTTGTAAATGCACACATATTTCCCGTGCAAAATTATTTCTTTATGAAGATACAATGACTTTCTTTGTAAAAAAAAAAATGAAAAAAATTTGTAGTCCACCAGTCACAGTTTCACGGAAATTACACAGTTATACAAAATCATATTATGTAGTGCATGAAGTAAAGAGAATTTTCATAATGAGTGTACGATTTAAAATAAAAATTAATACTAGGCCTACCACTAAACTTACTGTTCATTGAATATATACAAATAAACAAGTAAACAAGCATTGTGATCGAAGTGGTCTAGGGGATATATAGCAGTACCTATGCGCGGGGACGTGAGTTCTAATCCCTGGCGTCTCCTTAAAGACTTTTTTATTTTCAAAATAATTTAATGTATTAAGGACTTATTGAAAAGTTATTTAAGACATAAGTTAGGTGTCACTATTTAAATAAAACGAGCGTTTGAAATTTGATGTTTCCTTGTTGCAAGTACAACCATTATGCTATCCTTTGTAGTGTCTTTGAATGGTTCTTGCCTTAGGACATAATGGAAAAATGTAATATTATGGGCATACCCCATTGCGATATATGTCTTCCCAGAAATCTTAGAATGAGAGTAAGAAAAACAAACAACGAAAAACGAAAAAAAAAAAAAAAAAGAGAGAGAGAGAGAAACAAGCCTAATTGGCTTCCATAAACAACATAACATGAAGTATCCCATAAGGAATTAGTAAACAACAAATAAAAAATAAAAGATAAACAACCAAAAATAAAAGTCGAAATACAAAATAATCTGTAAATCTCAGGACATCACAATTAAGACAGCACAGACAATACTGGGACGGATACAATAATGGACACAAGACAGGGTATCAACGACGACGTCACAGACAACAGGCTAGACGACACAACGATGAAGACACAAAAGAACCCAGCAGATTTCCAAAGGCCACTTTTCACGACGTTTCGGGAACTGACATCTGCTAATCAGGAGAGAGCTCGACCGCCATTGGTTGCGCTAGGAACAGAGCTTCAGGCTATAAATACTGTCCAATTTTTTCCCTCTTACTTCACAACTCTACTAACAACCTGGACCTTCCTAATTTGTCCAGTACCATTTTATTTTTACTGCATGTAACTGATGAGTGGTTACACTCCTATTCTGTCGAGGGTTTTTGTACGTTACTATGCCGGTTTTTTCCTCTCTCTTCTTAGATTATGGCTTAGCTGTAGGAACACTTATGGAGGTAGCCATGGCCCTAATCGCGGCCATGACTAGCCAATCCCTCCCTGCCGCGATGCATGCCTCCTTACATGAAATCCCTCCCTTGTAGGCGTATGAGGCTCAGCCCTGAGACTCACTTAGGTCCCGCTCCTCCCCCGGGCAACCACCATAACACAGGAGATTAGGGTAGGTTAGGAAAAAAGTCCAGTTTTCAATTTTACTTCACCTGAAGACGGGAGTAGATGTCAGCTCCCGAAACGTCGTGAAAAGTCGGCATTTGGAAACACAGCGGCACAACTCAAATTACCAAAAACGAGGGGGGGAACTTAATAATTGCTGTTCTAATTTTAATTTTTGAGGGGGTATCATGGTCACAACTTGGATAATAGAGTTTCCTATTCATAAAATGACTTCATATATTACATTACTAAAACAAAGGACATGCAATATTATTGCACATAGATAGGTAGATTGTATAAGGTTTACCCGTGTTTCAAGGATTAATAAGGGGGCAATATCTCTTTGCCTCCCCTTGTTGTTGCACACTTGATACATACATGTGCTTCTGTACACTTGAGGTGCCAACCAACTGAGTGGGCTTACTTTCCGTGCTCGAGTCCTAAAAGTGTGACAAATAGTAAGGACGACACAGCAATTACATCCCGCCTTACCCTAGCCTCTAAGCGCAAGTAATTATACTGTCGTGCAGTCTTCTCGCCAAAGAGTGACTATGAGATACACACTTGATTATTTTACGACGTAATATTTAAATATCCAGGAGTAATTTATACGGTTTTATGATTGGGGGCCAAGATTTTATACGTGATCAAACTTAAATTAAAAATTTATAACCCTGACACACAAAACGGTTCTTTAAAAAATATTAAACAACAATAATTTCAAATTATTGTTGGCCCGTAAATTAAATATGTACTTTAAATCTGCAAAACTGAATCTAAATAAGTAACTGCAACAAAACTTACTACGTATAATCCCTAAAGATAAGCCTAAATTTTAAATATTTGAATTAAATTTTTTATTGATACCTTATTTTGAGGATATGGTCATGTTATTTTGTTCTATTCTGTTTCAATTTCGCTAAATGTTAAATACCTATTTTGTTCACGTAAAGGTCTCCTGACGCTTTTAAGGGTCGACAGTAATTTGTAGCTACTATAATTCATAACTTTTTGAACAGCTGCACAAATTTTCATCAAAGACAGCTAAGAACCATTTCGATGAAACTAGCTCTCAGTAGAAAAAATTAATTGAAATCGGCCCGTTCTAATATGATGCAGGTCCTGGCTGCTGACGCTCGCCTGAAGCAGACACCGCTTCCAGTAGTCTCGCCGAGGTGAGGCCACACTCGGCCAGCCAATCAGCTGCGAGAAAGGTCTTCTCACCGACGGAAAATTTATTTAACGATTTCACGGCTGAACATTAATATGTCCACTAATTTCCCTTCTACGAAAAAAAAAAGAAAAAAAAAAAGCTTCTGCTACGCCTTTCACGTTCTAAACAGCCTTTGTAATGTAGAGATTTCGTCGTCAAATAGGTTCTGCAAAAATATTTTGGGATGTTTGCATTTTGCTGTTGAAACCGAATGAAATACTGAAAGTAAAAAATAAATTACGTCACGCATCATGACTTCCTTCTAGAAAATTATAAACCTCGAAAGACGCCCTACCATCAACGTAGTCTATGCCCACGGACTTACATGCTTGTTACACCAACATTCCAGACGCCTCATACGCAGTGCAAGGAGAATGTAAATGCGATATTTTATGCATGAGAATATGATGGCGCAGCTCTTTTAACGTTAAATTTTTTTTCTCCTCCTCTGTTTTTTTCGTCCTTGCAACCACTTCTTTGCCCTCCCGGTCTTTTTGTTCCCTTCGCGGGAGATATAAAATGTGTAATAGGGTTGGTTCCGGGCCGCCTGTGTTTGCCCGGCCGACTAACAGTTCCGAGGGGTCGCAACCCCCTTCCCCTCCGCCGGCAGACCTCAAGAGTTCATAAATAATAGACTGGGTTTGCGGGGGAAGAATCTAAACAGCGCGGCAAATTAGGAGCGGGGTCACGTGACGGTGGCCTGAGGCCGTAGGCCCCGGCACTGCTGAGGAACACATCCGCAGGTCAGAGGCGAGAAGTGACGCCAGGTGAACCTTCGCACCTTGTCCCGCCTTTCTCCTCGCCCGCGAATAGCCAGTGTTGCCAGGAATACCATAATTATAGCACTACGTACCAATATTTCTTGTAGTCTGCTTTCGGCCATTCACACTCACGACAGGTAACTTAGGGACCGTATTCACTAGAGAATAGTTATTCCACACGTTTAAATAACTACAGATCCTTCAGGGGAGTCAGTACCTGCTATCTAAGAATTCTACAATTTTCGCTGTAAGTTCCATACAAAGATTTTTATAAAATTTTCCCGTCTGACATGACACAGATATTAGGCCTATATTCTTAAGTGTTACCAAATTATCGCACCTTCACTCGCTTTCTTAGTTTTTGACTAGTAACTTTACGGAGGAATAAAGTAATTTTTTTCTACGGTTGGTCACATGTGTAGTATAACTAGGGCTAGGAAACAATCGCGAGTTCAATGCCCTGCATGCTAGAATCCAATGACCTATGCATACCCAAGCCCCGTCTATTCGTTCATTGTCTGCTGTCCTAATGAGCAGCAGGTATGGACAAATAGTAGGGCTTCTGTATACTCAGGATAATGGTTGGTCGTTGAGCTCGCGAAAATAATTCCTAGCTCTAAGTATAAGCAACATCAGTCAAGCAATGTAAACTATATACAGTGTAATAAACTATTTACCCTGCCTTGTCGAAACATAAAACATTATATAAAATTTGTAGGTCAAATTAAATGCCGAAGTTCACTCCAAAATGGTAATAACTGATCCCCCTTAAAGCCAGGTTTCAGTCACTATATTGAATTTTATTATGTTTCGCTTTTTTGGGATTCTGAGAAGAAAAATGTTAAATCGACGACTATACCGCAAATTCTATCTACTTTGTGCTACTGTACAAGCTTGGTAATAGAGCTAGTAATGTATAGTTAGGTCGCAATTTGTCGGGCAAATTATGAATATAAAAAATTTTTCCACACAGATTGCGGCATAATTATAAGTTAACATCTGAATTGCAAGGTCTGTACTGCAGCGAAATGTAAATAGAATTTGAGGTATAATTGCATATTTAATAATTTTATTCTTAGAATTCCAAAAAAGCAAAAATAATAAAATTTAATATGGCGACTGAAACCGTGCCTTAAAGGCAATGCCTATCCCAGAGCTCTGGCGAGGATAAGGAAAGGGACTTACATGTTAAGTTATATCAGGTGAGTCTAGTTGCCTGTCGAACCTACATGCATGCCTTCACCTACTCCATGGCTAGTACGGAGCCAGGTTCTGCACGACACGTTGAATCCATGTGTTTGTTAGGTTCAAGCAATGAGTCCCGTGTTGGGTTAGCGAACAAGATGCAGTTTTATTCAATACCGCAAACAATACTTCAAGATGTAAAACACAGCAACAAAATTCTGTAATACATAAACAGGGGCGGATCCAGCTGTAGGTTTGGCCGGGGGGAAGCAATTCATAAAAAGTATCTATGTCCACATCCCGAGTCAAAGAAGAGTGTGGGGAGGAGCCCTGGGGCCCTCCCGCGGAAAATTTAGTTTGTAAGGTGCAAATTGGTACTATATAAAGCATTTAATAATCAAAACTTAAAAAATACCACTCCAAAAATTTTTAATATTTTATTGGTAAACTATACACAAAAGGTAAAAAAGGGGGGCACTCCCCCTTCCCCCTGGATCCCACCTGCGCATAAAGATGAAACATCTAAAGGCAGATTCAGAACCATCATTTAGCTTATGTAGGTACATGCACGCCTAAGAAAAAATGTTGAGTGTGCACGCAAGCATTCAAATCCTTAAGTAGCGTGCGTGCGTGCGTACGTGACCGAGTCAGTCAACTTCTGTAACGTACGTATGCACGCTAAGTGATGGTAGTGAATCCAGCTTTAATTAGTCGTAAGAACAGGAGACCCAATTTAGTTTCAGTCATGTTCATCAAATGCTTTAGTATTCATTACTTATTTCATTTGTTTCTGCGAAAACTATTAATGTGAGACGTCATTTACTTTCAACATTTTTCTATAGCAGAAACTACTTTCGTGTAGGTCTCCAGATTTTATATTTTTAATATAAACCTAACGCACATTTAGAAGTATGTGACAACAAAACACATGGCACTATCCTTAAATATTCTTTGGAATCAAATTTAAAGTGACAAAATTTACAGCTCCAATATAACTAGCCTTATGGCATTTTTTGACACAATGGAAGACTCATAAATAGGTTATAGACCAGTAAATTTGTCATACTAAACTAATAGGTATGATATACTGAACCGCCTCTATATTAAGAGGTGGCCGCAATACATGACAAGAAAATGAAAGTGACAAAAAAAATAACCAGAAAGAAATGGAATTATTCACTTAGAAAGCATGAAATATATGGAAGCACCACTTTTATTACAATTTCTTTTACCTCAAACAAATTTGAATAAATAAGCAATATCAACATTAAATGTTCTCATAGAGAACATTCTGAGTAAAACAGTTAAATTTATACACGTTCAAAATATGCTCAACACAAATGACTAGAGAAATATTGAGCTAGGTAAATACTTAACATTACAAATGTTAAATAATAGCTCGCATTTAAACCAGCTCAAACAATTAATTAATAGACACTTCAAATAAACAGAATTGCAATATCCAATTAATTACGTAAATCACAAATTATATATATATATATATATATATACACACACACACACATATTTGATACAACACTCATAGCTGTGCACCATAAAAGGAAGTATTTATACTGTCGTCTAAATAGAGCAACACATTACTTGATGTGCGACAGAATTTCTCGTGCGTAAGTACAGCCATAGACTTGACAATTCCTGCTTAGCTACAATTACACACACAACAGGACGTTACTCAACTTAAATGCATTAACTTTAAATAAAGTCCGTTACAAACATGAGGTGAACCGGTCAAACAGACCAATCAAGAAGCTATACAAGTAATAAAACAATACCAAATTTAACGTCGCCAACAAGTATCTGCCAAAACCAGGGCAATTGCGAACGAAGTAGCCTACGTGCAAGGCTCCACTTAAGGGGAAAGCAGTAAGTGTAAAAAATACCCTAGTCAAGAGAAAGCTATCATTGCAAAATAGACTATTCAAGTACATAGCCAACAAGGCGCAAACCAACACGAATGTCAACATTCACAAACGAATGCATACCAAAGGTCGACTTAACATAAATCATTTAAAGGATTAAATATTATACCTAAACAGAATTTTCTACAGACGGCTTCCGAAAACAGATTTGAAAAATAATAGAAAATATTAACACATTTAAAACATACAACATGACGATAGCCATCTTATCGCCAGGGGGAAACAAGTTCCCAGGACAGACTATAAATCAAACAGGGGAGACATACACGTAGCTCGCAGTAGACCAGCAGAAGAGTGAGTACAAAAGCCGAAGTTCACTCACGAGCTCACGTCACGGCGTGGCCACCACCGAGGCGAGTGCGCATGCGCGAGAAAGGGAAGGGGAAGATTAAGGAGGTTACAGAGCATGACAAGAAAATACCAAAGATCGCGCTCCGAGCCGATGTAACTCTAATACACGACTCCGCGCGAGCCACCGACGCCCAACTGTCACTAGCACGTCTCAATACTTGTTTAAATTTCTGGGTATCCAGCCTACATCATTTCACGAATGTAACAGAACGACCCGAACACGTTTTCGCCGGTATGGGATGACCTCCCTTCTAGAAAAACTATACAGGTTGTTCGGAAATTCATATCAAGTTCATGTTAAAGACAACACCGGCACATACGACACATTGTAATGGCTGTAGCAAGTAAACAGTACGTTGCCGGACATGGCTTCCTATTCAAAATATTGTCTACTCAATCCCCTCTACTAGTCCTAGAAGTTTGTAATATGAATTTCGGAACATCTGTATACACTGAGTACTCTCACCAAGCCATGGCTGGAGCCGCTGAATTTCGGCGAAAACAATTTTGCTCCAACTTATTTCAGTGCTTTACTTGTATCAACTGCAATTCTACTCCATGGTTAGGCCTACTGGCAGCATGTCTCTGGATAGAGGCGTCGCTCATTTGACTGTGACACTGAGGACACGGTTACTGCGACACCACCCATCTGTGATTTGAAGGTAGAATCTAAAGACACCAAGAAAATCACTGGCCACGTAGCGGAGTGGAAGATGTACACTAAAATAATTTGTTGTAAAATTATTTTCACAAAAAACCCGGAGTTCTATCCATGGTCATGTTGGAGGTATGACACCATGTGAGGCACCTGCTTTGAGGTCTGTGGCGTCAAGACTCCAAACAACAACTTTTAGAGATATATAAATTTCTACGTCAGGGTAAACGCCAAGTACTTACTACTCGACCACAACTAGTCCTCCCATGAGGGGAAGAAGCGTGTCGCTTGTAGTAGGTTAGGGTTCTGTAAACACTAGGTATACTCGTCCGCCATTTTTTCTCGTTCCGCAGCTAGCTCAGACGACGACACCCTTCGAGCGCCCAAGAAACGTTCAAACTGAACTCGTCATTACTCGAAAACCATTCATTCAGACGACTTCGAAATTTTCACAATATAATTACGGAATATGCTGCCAATGATGGTACCTGTTAATTTTCCTTACATTAGAAACTTAAACTTTCTTAAACTTAAAATAAAAAGATTGATTAGGTGTGTGTAGATCCAGAAGTTTAAACATGTTAGAACAATTTTCATTAAGCATAATGCGCATAGCAGGTAAGCAAACTGTACGGGTCTTGAGACACAAAGAAATCAAATCTATTATTCCTTTCAACCATAGAAGACAAAGTATATATTTTGACATTCTGATATTACAATCTTGACA
>PNEQ01054019.1:21897-56525 GCA_003012365.1 Medauroidea extradentata | reverse complement strand
ATACTATTCTTATCAGTTAATAAAAATTTTACTTACCTTTTATTTTTCCACCACTCGGAGAGTGCTTTACTTTTTCTTTTCTTCCGCCTTGCAGAAATAAGCATGTGTCCTTTTTCACTATTCTTTTTAAAACGCGTCTTACTGCCACCCATTGCAGCGTTTCCTACCTATTTCAATTTCAAAACGTGGTTTCGTGGTATTGCGATAAAACAAAACAAGCTGGCGAGACCTCCGACACGTGCGACATCTGTGATGTGTTACTGCAATGAACCGCGCCGCGTGTCGAGTGCCTGACATCTGTGGGTGGACGCGTGAACTACAACATGTAAAAATCGTTCTCTAGCTACCGTTAACGAAGGTTACGGCGGAACAGATTTTTCAGCTTGTATTCATTCTACATGCATCCCGCTGTTTCTAACATCATGCACACATACGTGTTGTAGATTGTTATTACTTGGTTTTTAATTTACAATTTAATTATACTAGCATTCGTCTACTAAACTTCGCCGTTTTTATGACTAGTAATTTAATAAAATAACACCCATATCGAAATTTCGCATAATTACAATCTAAGATCCATCCTTACTCTTTAAATATATATTTCCCAAAATCCAATTTACGTACTGGTAACTACAGAAACTGCTCCGCCGCGAACGTCGAATTTGCTGCTTGGAACCACATGTATCACGCCCTCTTAATTGTTTGTAAGTTTAATCTGTTTTTGCTACCCAAGCATGCTTCATGTCTTAAATTTTATAAGGATGTGTACTGTAGGTTTTTTTGTAGGACTCAATGGTTTTGAAGCTACAATTCTGGATCACAGGTGAATTTTTGCATCAACCAAAAATGTGAGATCCGCAGGTGCATTAGAAGGTCCCTGCTTCAAATACCAAAATGTACGCACATCAGTTAGTCCTATACAGTAGAACCCTGTTATAATGTTTTTTAAGGGACAGAAAAAATGTTTACATTATAAATGGGAATACATTATAACAGGGTAGTTTCCTATTACAAATCAGTTCTAGGGACCAAATGAAGGTAGCATTATAACCAGGAAAACGTTATAAGTGGGAACACTATAACAGTGTTCTACTGTATATATTTTTGTTAGGCTTGGATCACAAGTTTTGAAAGGGCCTATCTTTCAAATTTCACTGAGAACATATGTATAATCTGCTTGGAAAAATTAGTCCATGAGAGGTGAAATTTTTAAATTTGAAGTGATTTGAGATAATTTCAGCCATTAGAAAATTTTACATTTGAAACACCAGCGAAAATAGTTATCACGACAGGGCTGCCACTGTGACATCTTCAGCCAGGTGGGGTTTGAAGCAGTATTTTTGGTCGGATATACAGCTTATTTATTTAAATTGTGTTTTAGGCCGATGTGTACGGCTTGTGTATTTATTGTACTCGCAAATCATGTTAGCAGTCCGAGATCTTGTGAAAACATTAACAAAGGAATGGTTTAGATTAATACACAGTCATTAATGTTTGTGAGACCTATAAATGGTTGCTGCAAAAATATTCGTTGAACAATAATTTACTACTTAAATAATAATGTTGTATTCTGTATCCATTTACTGTATATGTTTTATATTTCGTATTACACTAGACACTAAACAAAAATTTGGCAATAGTAGCCCAGAAAGCACAGAGCTGTGGCATCCAAAGAAGTATGCAGAAGTTGGAATGTATAAACAAATAAATATATAATTTAAAAATAAGCAGCAGTTTTATTAATCTCATGATTATAGCTAATTTTTTTGACAGCTTTGTAAGATTGTTTTTTCTGTTACATACTATGAGAAAGTAGTAATGAACTGCCACCGCGCCTGGAGGTTGGAGATGATTGGTTTTAGGAGATGGTGAAGTTGAAATAAATTATTGCTGTGCTGTGAGTGTGGTTAGATTGATCTCTGGGCACCACCTAGCGTTATGCCCGGCTAGGACGGTGGTGGTGGTGATTCAGGGTCACATATTGTTTGGCTGGCTTGCCTCTCCTCTCTGCGGTGATGTTGGCTGGTTAGTCAGGTTGTGGGAGCACTCTGAGAAAATTAGCTCTCTCACCCCGTGGACTATTCGGGCTGTCCACACACTGCCCCTTGCCCTAGGACAGTAACTTGGTCAGCTTCTAAATCCCTTGTGAAATGACTGTACACTTACTTCCTTGGTTGTAAGTTGTTTTATTTATACTGAAGTACAAACACTTGGTGATAGACTTGCAATACACTCTCGTGGTCAAGGCACTCTTAAAATTACGTGGCTTAAAACTGTTGAAAATTACGTGGCATGTAGGCCTAAAATTAAATTAGCACAATACAAAAATGGTTGCTAGCTGTGGGCTAGTTGACTAAAAAAATAAAAAACCTCCGGAGTCGGCCGGTACCGAGAAAGTGATCTTCCGGCCCGAACGCGCAGGCGTGGAGATAAAGTTGAAAGATGTTGGCGTTAAGAGCATAAATCAAAAAACAGGTAAACAAAGAGGAATGAAGATGAGGTGATACAAATGAAAACCATTTGCATGGATGAGTGTTAAATAATTATTGAGAGTGATTGGAACATATCCATACTGTAACACTTGTGAGAAACAAACATATTCAAAATAAAATACTCTTCAAATAATTGCGTGACCATGTGACTTAAAATTAACATACTGGTAATGTCCTTTCTTATAAGATAGTGTGACCATTGCTGTTGTTGACTACAATAACAGAGTTCTTAATTAATTTTGAATTGTTGAAAATGTTTGAGTCTTTGCATGTCTGTTGTTGTTATGTTGGTGATGGGCGGGTGGTTGGACGTCACATGTGTGGCGGTAATTTGAATGCCGGTGTGACGCCCTGGTTTGTTTACGTTGCACAACTACACTGAATTTAATATTACACTTGAAAACTAAAACACTGTGGTGACTTGAGGTGAGGTAGGTGGAGAGTGACAACACAAAAGAAAGAATCGGCCTAGGAGAGGGCCGGTAGCTGACGTCAAGTCGGCCTTACTTCCCAGACCACGGGGCTGGGACGACGACAGAACATTGATAAAATTGAAGTCATATTAAATGTAGTGTAGGTTATCCAGTACTGTACATGTATATATGTAAATAATGTAAGAGAGTTTTTAGTTTCTTTCGTGACTGCAAGCCGTGAAAAAATCGAAAGCAAGCCATAAAGATATCAACAGATATTAAGAGCTTTCATTGCCATTCTAGTAACATTCTCATAGGTGATTGGTCTACTTTGTTAGGCTCTTTATTGGGGAAGTTTGATTTTTGTGTGTAGTATCATGTGTACATTTTTTGACATATGGTAGTGTTTACTTTCTTCCTTTTTTAGGTCTAATATTTGGCGTTACACTTGAAAATATCTATATTATTTTTAATACTCTAAATAGCAATTAATAATATTAGTGCACCATTTATTATTCTAGTGCTTTTTATTTCATTATGTTAATACATGAAATGAAACTTTTTGATGTTTCTTGCTCATTTATTGTGGTCAAATAAGTTTTAAGGAAAGTTTATATTTTAGGTCTATGAAAAGTTTTGTCTCATTTAAAGTTTATTTTGTCAGTAACCATTACACTATTTTTTCTCATGGTTTTTTTTCTTACCTTGCCATACAGATTGAGAGACATTGCTGATTGCAATGGCATCAGAAGAAGCTTCCAGATTGGATATTGTTATCTTCGGAGCCACTGGTGTTACTGGCCAGTCCACTGTGAGAAAACTACTAGAGTTCAGCAGAGATATTGGCAGCTTGAAGTGGGGAGTTGCTGGTAGAAATGAGAATAAGTTGAATGCTGTGCTTTCTGAATTATCCAAGAAGACAAGTAAGCAATTATTTGTACTAAAGAGCTATCATTGGAAAGGGAGCATTAATTTTATTGTTCTTCAGAAGTAGTGAAAGATTTTTGGATAGTTCTTTCAAAAATGAACAACTGACCGGTGTCTGTTACACCTGTGCTTTAGTTGAGAGTTAATGAAAAATACGAACGGTTAGAAATAGCACATTTCAGGTTCGTGAACATTTGATTTCTGATATCTTCAACTCTCCTAGTAAAAGTTTGTTTTGACAGCAGTACAGAATAAATTCCTTTGCCACCTTATCTTCTTAAAATGATTCTGCCAAGTTTACTGCACAGTTTTTCATGAACTCCCTATCGCTGAGTAATTTTTTAGCCTTTGCAAGCTTGTAGCCAATATTGGAGTCCCTAAATGTCAAATTTAGCCAAGATCGTTACAAACTGGATTAAAGCACTAAAATTCATCCAGTGACTCCACACTCCTATTATAAGCATTTCATATACAGGTGCCCGATTTCACAGTCGGTCATCTTGAAATATTACGCCATTTTGATTTTATTATAATGATTGACTAAAACATTTATATTTTGCAATCCAAGAGATGGATTTGTATTGTTCTTGCTTTGAATTATAGGTAAAAGTATAATGCATCATTTTTACTGTTAAGAACTGGGTATATACTTTATAGGAATTATAAAAAATTTATAATAAACTTTTTTTATGAATTTGGTTTTGAGAAATTTTGTTTTTACACGAAATTGGTTGGCTATAGCAAAAAATTGTTAATGTGCTTTTTAAAAAATTATTTTATTACCTTTAATTGGATTCTAAATTTGTCAAAATAGAGAAAAAAATTTTTAAGTTATGGCTGTATAAGTCAACATGTGACATTTCATTATAATGGGATTCCTTAGCGAAAAGATAATTGCCGGCTGGATTAATGTACCAAACTTAGTAAATTGGCTCAGTATGCCAGTAATAAACATTATCTCAATAGGTGCTCAAGTTTGCACACTACCATTTTAAAATGCTGCACCATCTTAAGTTTTTTACACTTCTTTGCTCCAGTTTTCATTTTTTAAAAATCTAATTGGTGGATTTTAAAATGTTGCTAAAGCTATATGTTATTTTCTTACCATACTTGATATATGCATTTCAAAATGTGTAAAATATCAATAATATAATAATTTTATAAATATTTGGCAATGGTATATTTGGATTTTCCAGGAAAATGGCTTACTACAATATGTTTCAAAAGAACATTTTATAACATTGAATATGCTACCAAATTCGTGTGTATTAGATCATTATTGTGGAAGTTAAATGTGTATTAATAAATAAAAGAGATTAGTGACACTCGAAGCCAAGTATCACAATAAAAGTCCCACATCATATAAGAACAAATGTCGTTCACATCAAAGACCGAATACTTCGACAATAGATAATGACAACACAGCAACAAATTATGTTTTTTTTTTCTGAACTAGGTTCATGTGTCGAGGATCGTGTTAGAAACGGACAGTACTTATTTATGCTTGCCTAGCTTCACCAACCTAATAAAGACCGTTTGTGGAAATTAGGATGTGAGAAATGTGTCAACAAAACCAGACTCAAGACAAAATTTACTAAATATTTCGCAATGGCTGTGAGGCTATCCTGCTCTGGTCTAGAACGTGTGTTTGTAGAACTTCTTCCTTGGAGTGTACAGCATTAAGCAAGTGTAAAGGATGACGTGAATTGTGACAGTGATTTGCCTTGTAGTACACTTGCTACTAAATTGTGGAAATCTGTAGTACAAAAATTAACACTTACTGACTGACATATCAAACTGTAGCCCAAACTACTGGACCTAGAATCGTGAAATTTTTTGTGAGGGTTCCCCTCAGATTGTAGGCAAGCATTTAGAAGGGATTTTTTTAAATACAACCTCTAAGGGAGTGAAAATGGGTGAAATGTGTTTCCGAAGAAATGTCGAAAGAGCTTGAACCCATCAACCTATCATGATTTTTACTTTAATAGGACACACATAAAAATGTGTGTCAGCCAGTTTAAGGACCTTAAATGTGTTTCCGATTAACTATCGATATCTATAGAATCCTTCGGGATAGAGAGTTGGTATTCACTTCAAAATGTTGCTTATGCTCATGTAAATACCCAAAGAGTAGTTTTAGGATTTTTTGCAATTCGACCCCCAAGCAGTAGAAACGGGCAAAATGTATTTTTTATGAATCGTCTATATCACTCAAACACAATTGACTATCGTCATGATTTTTACTTCAATTGGTAACGTATACAGATGTCTATGACAGGACTCAAAGACGTTTTGAAAATTGATAGTTAAGGTGTGAAAATATGTGAAATGTGTTTTTGATTATTCCTCTATATCTATCGAACCAATTGAGATATTGAAGTGCTCTTTGCTTTAGACTGTTGCTTATGTAAATATCTAAATGACATTTAAATATAGTTTTAGAATTCGGGCCCAAAGAGGTAAAGATAGGGTAAAATGTGTTTACGATTGATGCTTACTCAAATACTTGAAAAGTAATTTAATGAATTTTCTAAATTTGCCACCTAAGGAGGTTAAAAGAGATGATGAAATGTGTTTTCAATAAATTGTCTATATATCTTGAGTCCAGCGGGCTATTGTCATGTTTTTCATGTCCTTGATACACTAATAAAGTACTCTTAAAACGTAATTCAGGGATTTTTCTAAGTTCATAGGAGGTGAAAAATCTGTAATGTGATTTAGATAAATCTTCAATATCTATCGAACCCATCACGATATACAGTTAATTTTTGCTTCAAAATGATGATTAGATTATAGAAATGATTGGAAAACGAGTTTAAGATTTTTCGAAATTCGAACTTTCAGTAGTGTGCAGAGGTCATGTGTGTTATTTAATGAATGATCAATTTTGAATCGACAGAATGGACTACTGTCGTGATTTGAACTTCAATTGGATACTTATACAAATGTCTAATTTGTGAATTTAAAATATTTTGATATTCGACACCCAAAAGGGTGAAAAAGCATATAATTTGTTTTCCATCAGCCATGATATTAATCTAACCAGTAGAGATTTTAAGGTGTTGTTCACGTCAGAATGATGCTTATGTAAGTATTTAAAAATTATATGTAAGTGTTTTTATTTTATTAAATAACTTTATTATTAAGAATAAAACTAAGTTTGTAAACTTTCGTGGCAGACAATCCAAAAACAATTGCTATCAGCGAGAAAAAAAATTATACAAATGTTTCGCTCTACAGTAACTTATTGAGACGTGTTGTTGTACAATCTCTAAGAGCTTAGGGCATGAATATTTCATTTTTTAAAATTAAATTAGTTTTAATGAATTATTTCGACATTACGTGACTCGGTTATTTGTATCTCCTGTCTACATTCCGGGAGGTTCTGGGCTTGAATTTTGTTTAAAGCTGCTTGCGAAAGTTCACTTCTCACACACAAAAACTGCAAGGCAGATCAAATTTAGTGCAATTTGCATGCAGTCATTTAAAAGGGGTAAAATGGATTAGGCAGTTCACTTTCCACTTAGGTTCTTCGACATCAGCTCACTCATATCATCTCACTAATCGCAAGGTTGGGGCACCAACTACGTTTCCACAAAACCTTTTCCCGCCAAAACTGTCTATTGGTATTTAACTTCAAGTGAATATTTTGAAAATATGTAATTGAGGGCACCATCACAATGGTTGTGCACAGGGTAAATCAGATGTTTTTCATTCAGTCAACCTTTTACATTTAAGAGTCTATATCTACCCCACAACATCAACTTTGTAGTGTTATAAATAAGGCCCAAGTGAAGTCGCTGTTAGTGGCAGGGACAAGCTTAAGACTGCTTTTCGTGTGGAGAAATATGGCTACTTATCCTGCTGTAGAGTTAGCTCAATTAGCAGCCAGCTTTGTTATTCTAACACTTGATGACTGAAGTACCAATCTGGTGTAAAAAAAGGTTTTTCAGTTAAAGTAAATATTATTAGTTATGAGTAATACTCGCGAGCAAAGCCGCCGGGGACTGCTAGTATTATCATGTACAGTAAAACCTCTTTATAAAAACCCCTCATGGTTCTCTAAAATAGGGTCTTGGTTAGAGGTTGTCTTTACATTGAGGTGGTCTTTATAAAGGAGTTAAACTGTATAGTAAAACCCTTATTTTAAATCCCTACAGTTCTTGAGGAAAGGGTTGTTATAAAGAGGTGGTTATAGAAGGGGTTGTTATAGAGAGTTTTACTGTATTGAGAATAACAGACCTAATGTGACAACAATTTTTTTTTTTTTTTTTTTTTGTAAACGCAAGAGCAGGTAGGGAGGGTCTGTGAACTGCCAAGGATCAGGGAATGTTACTGAATTCTTTACAGTTGCCAGTATCCAGTCTGGGACACGGCGGGTCCACAGGTGGTGGATAGCAGAAATGCCGTATTTTGAGTTAGGGGGTGAATGTAATAATAACCGTCCCTGAACCAAAACTGGATTTTTCAATTGCAAGGCATACCAGCTATGCATAGTTCCATTTCTAATTTTTCAGTTTTTTTAAATTACGCCTCCAAACTGAAGTCCATTTAAACCTAAGGCTGTTTTCTGTTCAATGTATAAATTGAGTAAAAACTAATGTAGCTATAAAATAATCAAGCACACATTATAGTATAAACTAAATAAAACAAGAAATGCGGGTATAAAAGTGGCATTGATACTACAATTGCTATCAGGGAGCACTGCCCATGCATGCCCATGTATTAATACACATACAACTTCTACAACAATCATCTAATTCACACAAATTTGGTAACAAATTGAATTTTATAAAATGATCTTTTTAAACATATTGTAGTAAGTTTATGCTTTATCAAGCCATTTTCTTGGGAAATCCAAATATACTAATGCCGAATATTTATAAAATTATTATATTATTGATATTTCACGTATCTTGAGATGCACATATGAAGTATGTTAAAAAAATATGAACATTTAGCTTTAGCAACGTTTACAAATAAAAACATTTAAAAAAATCCGCCGATTAGATTTAAAATAAATGAAAATTGGCGTAAAGAAATGTAAAAAACTTAAGATGGCACAGCATTTTACAATGCTGGTGTGTAAACTTGAACTTGAACACGTACACAGGTAACGTTTATTATTGGCGTACAGATCCAATTTACTAAGTTTGATACATTAATCCAGTCTGTAATGATCTTTTTGCTAAGGAATCCCTTTATAATGAAGTGTCACGTGCACTTATAAAGCCGTAACTTCTACAAAGTTTTGCTCTATTTTGAAAAATTTTGAATCCAATTAAAGGTAATAAAATAATCTTTTAAAAAGCACACCAACAGTTTTTTGCTATATACAACCGTGTTTGTGTAAAAACAAAATTCCTCAAAACCAAATTCATACAAATATGTATTACAGATTTTATATAATTCTTATAAAGTATATATACCTCGTTTTAACAATAAAAATTGACGCAGTATACTTTTACCTACTTTTCAAAGCAAGAACAATACAAGTCTGTGTATTGGATTGTGAGATATAAATGTTTCAGTCAATCATTGTAATAAAATCAAAATGGCGTAGTATTTCAAGATGGCGCACTGTGAAATCGGGTCACCTATGTAGGAAACATTAATAATAGGTGTGTAAAATCAGTGTTTGAAGTTTGGTGCTTTAATCCAGTCTGTAACAATCTTTTCGCTAAGGAACACCAATATAACAATGTACAATGCCAAAATACATGCTTCTTGGTTTCTTGACGCACTGGTAAATACACTCTTATGCTTTTAATTTTTTTTCCATTGAAACAAAAAGTATTCTTGATTCGCCCGAACAACTTTCATATTTTTATTGATGATTTGATAGAAAGTGCCATTTGAGATTGTATTACTAGCAAGCTAAAGACCGAGGTTTCAAGCCCTTATTGAGTATTATAAACAAATATTTGTATTCCCGTTTTCATTGAAAACCCATAGTCACTGTCTACTTTTGTATATTTGGAAGACATTTAAAAATAACTACAACACTAAATAACTTATGAAACGTAAACAAGTATATTGTGTGTGTGCTATGCGCCATGCTATATGTCGTGGTGTTGCATTCTATTGTGCGACATTTGAATAAATGCAATGTCCTTTCGCTGGCTCAGCTGCTATAGCAATGCGTGTCTGTGTTGCGCATTATATCCATGGTTGATCTTTGCTAGTAATCATTCCTCCGGCTTTTTTGTTTGGTTTAGAAACAGTAGTTATTTGGAGCAATGGCACTTGCATAGTGTGTAATTAAATGTAAGGCAATGCGGAGCAGAGAGAGTGTGTATAATTGAATAAAATAAATGTGCAACGACTGTGTATTTGCAAGTTTTGAAAGTTAAATAAGCCTGGCAAATCTACAGCTGTCACATAAGTGTGTTCTCATCTTTGTGGATATTTTACGCGGCCATATAAAACTGTGTCATGGGCCACATCCAGTCCGCAGGCCACCTGTTGGCCATCACTGCCCTAGACAGTCTTATCTCATGATACACAAACTGTTTGTGTTTGTTATGTTAGGTGATGATCTAAGCAAGATACGGATGACAGTTGCAGATGTTAGTGATGATGAATCCTTGAAGAAAATGGCTGGGCAATACAGTGTTGTAATAAATTGTGTGGGGCCCTTCATATTTTACGGAGAGCAAGTTGTTAAAGCATGCATAGAAATGGGTGCACACTATGTGGATGTTACTGGGGAATCACAGGTAAGGTGTAAGATTGTTAGTTTTTCTTGTGGATTTTACTAATTGTATACTATTCACTTTTGACTCTAAGTTCTTGGCTTGTTTAATTATTTTCTTTGCAGAAAATGTTATATTTTGATGAACTATAACTGTAGGGGCCTATGTATTTTTTATGTATGGGGATATTGAGCTAGTAGTGAAGGGTCTAGTGTGTTAAGATCTTTTTAAATCTATTAATAAATTAGAGATTAATTAATTTTGTTAACTTGTTTTTGACTGTTCAACAGTTCGAGTTAGTCATAGTTGAAGCACATGGCAGTGCTTAGCTTCCACTACATTGCCTACCTTTTCCAACCTTTCTTCACCCTCCAAAAATATCCTCTGTTCTGCGAGATTGTGTCTTTTCTTCTTTACATTCATTTATTTATTATTGTGATGAAATTCTAAGCACAGTAGGTATCAGAATGCTACAATATTACTAGCCCAACAAACCGTTCTTTGTCCCAAAAAAATAATACTAAAGACATAATAAATATAGATTTGCTACCAATTATAATGAAATTATGACCACATTTTACCCTTTCTTAGAGTTGAAAATACAGATAAAAATATTATGGACAAATAGAATTAAAATTGTAATGATAAGTATTTATGTTTGTAAATATTGAACAAAAAAATGAATATTCAAATAATTTATAAACCTTTGTAAACTTTTCGAGTGTAATGACATATGTGTAATGTTGTGCATTTTGTTATTATCTTTCTGGCTGCTCTGAAGTGGGGCCCCGTGAGGTCCAGGGCGATTTGTGTGGAATGGCTCTGTTGGGCGTATTGCATGACGTCAGTACATAGGCTAGCTGTGACGAACACATAGTTCACCCTGTCACGAGCCTTCTGCAAGCATAGCTCCACACAGCTGTCGACCACTCTCCATCACTCCAGCACCCTGGCAACAGTTGTGCCTGCCTGTAGGTAACTCAGTTATACAGGTGGAGCAGGGGTGGCTTTCTGTCGACCTCAATCTGAGGTTGATGATGATGTGATCTGTCGAGTTGGTTGGCTACAAGATGTCCTCCCATTCGGCATTGTCAACTGTGATGAGATCTGGACAGGGCAACTTCCAGAACCCTATGTTTAGCCATAGTGACCTTGCGGTGCCCTTCTATATGACCTTATGTGAGATATGTCAGTTGCTAATTTTGAGATAGTTTGAATAGGCATATATTACTACTAACAGATTGTCCTCCCCCTGAAAATGGAGTATGTCAGCAGCTTTAATTTGCTACGGTCTACTTGGTACTGTCTCCAAAAATGACACTGACTCACATTCATGTGGGACCCTGGTTCGATTCCCTGTTTTGGGCATCATGATTTCAGTTTTCCATGGTTTCCTGAAATTGCAGTAGGCAAATGCAGTGATGGATCCTTAACTAAGGCCAGGTAAAAGGTGAAATTCAAGCATGGAATGAGCATGAAGTTCAATCAGAAAAGTAAAAAGAAGACAGAGAAAAGGGGACAAGAAACTGGAAGGTACTTACAATGTTTTTTGCCTGGTTTGGCTGCGCTTTAAGGTCTGATTAATAATTAGCTGTGTAATCCTTGCAGTGAATATGTCAAAAAACCAAGGCAAGCAAATGTAAGAACTTTGTCCCTGTATGCAAGGGTAAACGGTTGCACTAGGTGCAAAAGTGGCAATGGACTTGGCTTAGACTGTACCCTACATGGGGTGGGCTTATTTTAGGTTTAAATTTAATTTGAAGCACTAATTGCTTCTTGAATTGTGGTGGCTCCTTTGTCGCAGTCAACCTTCTTCAGGGTCATGAAAAGCTTAACTCTGTAGATGAGTTTTTCCAGAAGTTGAAATGCAAAGAATTGAGTCCAGAAAAAATAGATAGAGATTTCCGTGATGTCTCTCCGTCCAACAGTAGCACTCTCGAAAATGTGGCACTGAAACTTCACCAAAGCTTGTGAAATTTACAAAAGAGGGTGCCACGATACCCTTCACCCTAGAGGATTTGTATACAGGCAAGAAAAAATTAGCAGAGTTAAAGTTCGAAAAACTATGAAGAAATTTCAGCTGCAGGTGTTGCTTACACACTCTAAATTGCCGTTCATAAAACCATGTACCAAACAAAATCTAGGCCTTAGCGCTGCAGTGTGTCTTCACAGCAGGACTTGATCTTTAGTCAACATTATGTAGGGAAACCTGGCCACGCAGTGCTATCTTAACTGCGTTCAGCCAATCATTGTCCTGGCCGTTACCGACTTTCTTATATATGAAAATTATTATTTTCTTATCAAATAAAATTGATACGCTAAACAAAATGAACAATGTTAAAGAATGTAAATGATTTGGCTAAACAGCCTTCTCTAAATATTAAATTTAAGTGGCTTTTTGCAAAATGCTAGTTTTTATTGGTAACATAATTAAATATTCATGCAATAATTTACAGTTATGACATTTAACAAACAAAAAATTATGCCCCAGTTTTATTAGCCTGTGCAACCCAGAGCCTTTATAAAGAAAAGTAAACATTTTATATTCCTGCCAGTTCTGCAAATCTACACTTGTATGTTGCTTTATATGTTTCACATAGAAGGTTCATACTACTCGACCACGACAACTAGTCCTCCCATGAGGGAAGAAGCGTGGCGCTAGTAGTAGGTAGACATGTCACAGGGAGGGGAAATATACTGCACCTGACATGAGTTCATGGCACAAGGTCAGTGGAGACGTAACGGTGAAAACAGAGAAAAACAGATAACGTAACGACTTTTTGGTAAGGAGGGCAGGCATACAAATGAGTATCTGTTGGACAAATACACTGAAGATACCGAAACCCGGGATATATCATGACAAAGCGCGCCATGTTCCACACAGTACATGACAAAAGAACACTTGAAGTTAGTCAATTACACCACTGCCAACTTTAACACTCTCCCTTAATTGAATGACTTCATACCCAAACCATCAACACACACACAATGCTTAGCACCAGTCACTCCTTTGGTAAGTATGTCGGCAACCATCTTCTCAGTTGGTACATGCGAAAGCTTTATCATTTTTGTTTCCACAGCCTCCCTGATGAAGTGGTGGCGTACATCAATATGCTTCGTTCTACTGTGGAATACAGGGTTGCAAGCCAGCTTTTGTGCTCCCTGGTTATCGCAGAATAACTCTATGCACACCTTCTTTCCCAGCAGCTCGCCGAGAAGCCCCCTGATATAAATGGCCTCCTTAGCAGCTTCTGACAGAGCCATATACTCCGCCTCTGTACTTGACAAGGCGACAGTACGCTGCTTCTTGGACTCCCATGACACAGCAGCACCTCCCAGTTTGAATGTGTAACCTGTGTACGAACGTCTGTCCTGCTCGTCATTGGCCCAGTCTGCATCAGCAAATCCCTGGACACCCCTTCCCGTTTTCTTGAAGACAAGATGGTGACTCCTGGTGCCCTTCAAATACCTTAACACCCTTTTTGCACTTTTCCAATGTTCCTCATTATAGTTAGCATTAAACTGACTTAGCACACTGACAGCATGCACAATGTCTGGCCTCGTGCATACTGCTAAGTACATTAGCGAACCTATCAGACATTGATAGGGTAAATGGGAAAAGTCCTTTTGCTTTCTGACTTCATTTGGTTTTCCAAGCTTATGATTGATGTCCAGCGGGGTGTTTACAGGGTTACAGTCCACCATTCCAAACTTCTCCAATACCTCAGTGATATATTTCTCTTGATCCACGTGAATCTCTCCCTTATTCCTGTCCCGCCGAATTCTCATCCCCAGACAGTGACTTGCCTCACCAAGGTCGCTGGATTTAAATCTGCACATTATTTCATTCTTCAGTCTAGCATTTTCTGTCTCATCACTGGAAAATATCACAAAGTCATCAACATACACTGCGATTATGGTGATACCTTTGCCACCAACTTTGCTGTAGACGCATGGCTCATGCTCAGACCGCTTGTATCCTATCTCTACAAGCGCAGCATGCAACTTCTTATTCCATACCCTTGACGACTGTCTTAGCCCATAGATGGCTTTCTTGAGCAGACATACCTTCAGTTCATCATTTTGGGCAGCAAAACCTTCAGGTTGTTTCATATATACCTCTTCCTCGAGGTCACCATTCAAGAATGCAGTTGTGACGTCAAGGTGGTCTATGTTCCAATCCATTTCCGCAGCCATTGCGAACAGCATCCTGATGGTAGAATTTCTCACAACTGGGGAAAATGTTTCATCATAATCTATACCATACTCTTGTGTGAATCCTTTTGCTACGAGTCGGGCCTTGTATCGAGTGACAGTTCCATCCGCAGCTCGCTTTACTTTGAAAACCCATTTGTTCTTCACAACCATTTTGTTTTGTGGTCGGTCAACTAATATCCAGGCTTTATTTTCAAGCAATGAATTAAATTCTTCTTGCATTGCAGACTGCCACTTATGTTTCGAGTCACTTGAAAGAGCATCCCTTACTGACTCTGGCTCACTGATATTGCTAATTGTGTGGTACGTCACCATATCAGGAATATTCTTTAATTGTCTCTCCCTTGCTGGGTACCGCTGCTCGGCATCTGCTGTAGAAGGAATAAACTCTTGTTGGTTTCCACTGCATTCATCTTCTCCTGGATGAGGACGCTGCAATGTTTCATTGTGAACTCTCAAGTTCGTAGGGACCACAGGATCGGGAAACCCCAAGAAATCTTCACAAACACTTTCTTCTAGCTGTTCAGCTGATGTATCACACTGAGGCTGTACAGGGGTCAATGTTGGAGGAGATGCTTCCCTTTGATGGTCATCTTCACATGTTGGTTCCTTGATGCAAAACCTCATGTTTGCCTTCTCGACAAATGTCACATCTCGAGCTTTGCAAATTCTTCTAAGATTATTAGGGTCTATTAGTCTGTATCCTTTAGTATCCTCGCAATAGCCAACAAATATCATCTCTTGACTCATTGCATCCCACTTCCTTCGTCGTTGTTTCGGAACATGTACATGAGCAGCACATCCAAACACCCTAAGATGGCAAAGGTCCATCTTCTCGCCCGTCCACGCTTCTTCTGGTGTCATATCTTTAACTGCTTTAGTAGGTGATCTGTTTTTCAGATAGATAGCTGTGTTCACTGCTTCGGTCCAGTACTTTTTACTCAACCCAGAGTCTTGTAGCATGGAACGAGCCTTCTCTGTGATTGTTCTGTTGGCACGCCCAGCTACTCCATTTTGTTCTGGGGTATAGTCTACTGTCAGCTGATGTCGTATGCCATTTGATGAGAGGTAGTCTTGAAAAGCATGACTGACGTACTCCTTCCCATTATCAGACCTCAGAACTTTCAAACTCACTCCTGCCTCGTTCTCTACAAGAGCCTTAAAATCTTTGAATTTACATAAAACTTCACTTTTTGACTTCAAGAAGTAACCAAATGTTTTCCTTGTAGCATCGTCTATGAAAGTTAGTAGATAACGTGCACCATTCAGAGAAGTTTCTTCCATAGGACCACACAGGTCCGAATGAATGAGCTCAAGCTTGTATGTGGCTAATTTTGCTCCACTCGTACTGAAGGGTTTCCTCGACTGTCTACCTTTCAAACAGAGAATGCAGGTTTCACTTTCACTATCAGGGAACATTACACCTGTTGCCATACCATTGCGGAGTAGCTTCATGTTTGCTTCACCCAGGTGTCCCAGCCTCCTGTGCAACAGTGCCTGTGTCTCATTTTCAGTCACCAAATTTGCCTTTTCAGAAACCACATTCAATTTGTAAATCCCATCTACTTCCCTTGCGGTAACCTTCACATCACCTTTAATTTCACAATCATTTTTTTTATAGATTTGGCAGCCTTCAGCAGTGAAGGTAACAACCATACCCTTTCTAACCATTGCACTAACAGAAAGTAGGTTAGTAGATAAATCTGGTACATATGCAACATTTGTAATCATTTTAAGGCCCTCATAACCTAAGTTAACTTTAACATTTCCTGTACCAAGGTTGCACAGCTTTACACTGTTAGCACATGTAACGTCTTGACCGGTTGTCTCGCAGAAATTCCTCAACCAGTCTTTACAATTTGCCATGTGGTTGCTTGCACCTGAATCCACATGTCAATCACCTCTAGTACCACTTGCAGAGAGTGCAGTCAGCAACGACCATTCACCTTGCCCTTTATTTCTAGATTCCTTCTTAGTGCAGTCACGAGCCATTTGACCTGGCTCATTGCAATTGAAACATCTGAAAGGTTTCCTATTGGTCTTGTTGACATACGAGCTATTTCCTACCTTGGTATATGTGGGTCTAAGATTTTTGCTGGAAAGCAATGCAGCATTACTGTGGTGGCGCTGATCTCCAACACAGCACTTGGTGTCTTCTTGAAGTATCTTTCCTTTAACAAATTTACTTGATATTTCTGCTCCGGAGCTTTCCATTGCCATTACCATTGGGTCGTACTCCGGTGGCAAACCACTCAACATGATGACCCCAACGAACTCATCTTCAATGGGCGAACTTATAGCTGCTGAACAAGGGACATAACCTCGGTTACGTATGCTTCCATGCTTGGATATACTTCCAGTCGCACTCCAAACAGTTTCTGCAGCAAACTTAATCTATGAGTGAGTCCTATATCCTCATACGCACTTCTGAGTTTGTCCCATGCTTCTTTGGCGGTTTTCGATGATCTGACATGAATCAAACAATGCGGCTGTACCATAAGACAAATTTTTGCCCTTGCCTTTTGGTCTAATTTTTCCTTCTTAGGATCGGTTGTTTCCGACGCACTTGTCCTTGCAGAAACGCATTCCCACAATTCCTCATGTGCAAGGTACAGTTCCATTAAAAACTTCCAGGTATTATAATTACCAACGCTGTCAAGTTTTTCAATAGGCTGCAAAAAACCTGAACTTGCCATACTTGCTATTGTGGACGAACACGTATTAAACCTTCAAACACTTTCCGACACGGCCGCCGTACTTCCGATCACGAAAAAATACATCACCTTCTGACGAAAATCCTGTTATTCTCGCACTTTGGGCCTATAACCTGTTGGACAAATACACTGAAGATACCGAAACCCGGGATATATCACGACAAAACGCGCCATGTTCCACACAGTACATAACAAAAGAACACTTGAAGTTAGTCAATTACACCACTGCCAACTTTAACAGTATCATATTTTCTTATTGCGCTGACTTTCCTTCCCACAACCACACTCTTGTAACTTCCCGACAGATATATTCGTTACATTTGGTATTCAGCATACAAAGATAATGCACACTTTTTATTGCGACTTTCTATGTGACTTGTATCAGGTGTATCATATGAAGTTATATTAGTACATTTTCAGTTCCCATCCATACAACGGTTGTGTGTGCCACAGTATTATGGTCAGTCATGTGCCAGTTGTGGTCAAGGACAACACAGCTATAGTTCGCTTTCTCCCACAGGACTACTTGTCGTGGTCGAATAGTAGTCACATAAACAATTGTTTTCAATTAATTTGGTTACTAGTAAGAAAGTAAGTTATAAGTCGTTCGTGATGAATTGAGCACTCTTGAAGACCACCTCGTCTAGAATATTAATTATAGGCGTAATATGTTATTATTTACTGTGACCTCAGACATTATGGTACAATCTATATACAGTGATTGTTATTTAGGGTGTTTTGTTTCTACTGTATTAAAAATTGGCAGTAAGCTGTAAATTAACTGAAAGGAAATATATAACAAGGGTTTCAAAAGTGCTCTCTTTATCCTAAACCATCTATACTTTCTGTTCCTGTGTAGTGATTGAAAAAACAGTGATTTCTTAATGAAATTAAGTGAAATTCAGGCGACAGCAAAAACAATATTACAGTACCGTAAACCCTCGTTTTACCAGACTAATTGGAGGGAGGTGTGGTCCGGTAAATCAGAATGTCCGGTAAATGGCAAAGTACCAAAATCTGCACACGAAAATAGACAAGCCAATAGATACATACATAGCAGAGTGATACGCGTGGCAATGCAGCGCAGCGTGTTTGTTGGTTGTCGTCAAATCGCTGGTAGTAGGCGAGGAGTAGAAAGATAAGCATACACCTTTTTCTGCTCATTGAGATAACAAGGGGCGTGGGGCAGGGAAAAAGTAGGAGAGGGATAGAAGGAGAAATAGGTTTGCTACCAGCCTGGTTTCATGTTATGTTGCGTGATAACATGTGACACTTGAACTTGAGCTACTGTTTTGTATTTCACAGTAAAGGGTTTGTTTACTAAATATATAACACAAATGTAAAACATTTCCAGCTAAACTACCTTTGCATCCCGTCGCAGTATTGTATACCGTGTCTGTGAAATAATAATCTAGCTTCTTTCTGAAGGGGAAGAGACGGAAATGCTGAGCGTGAGAAAGGCAAAACAAAAAAGAATCTTGTTAACCGCTGCGGCATCATTTTACCGGGTTGTTGTCTGTCCCAAGGGTGGCCCAAGATTGTGTAACTTATGTAATGGGCGCATGTGGATTAATAAATTAAATTTTTTATTTCTAAGTCATTGTAAATAAGGGCATGGACATTATACAAATAAATACAGTCTGTTAATTTAAAAGCCACAAAAGTACACACAAAATAAAATCACTTCACACTTGCTGTTCGTTATGTTTAAGTAAACAAATACGGTACTGTGCATTTTTAAACCTGAAATGTCACCTCACAGTTGCTGTTCATAACATTTGTTGAAGTAACCAGTCCAGTAAATTCTACTCTAGCCTATTCTGAATCTGAATTGATACTTGCTTGCTCGTCGCAACACTTGCTTGTTGAAGTCTGTTCCAGAAGTGCTTGCGATACTATTACTTGTATCTGGCTTTGGGATAGGCTTAAAAAAATGTTCAACTTAAGCTGTTTTTTAATGATGATTTCCCGAAATGCATGGAAGTGGGAATAATATGGCTGGAGTTCAGGATCTGAAATGTTGTCAATGTAAGCAATTATATTTTCCACGTGAGATCTTAGTACTGACAGTCTGGCTTTTTGGGCTGGCGGCTGCTCATCATCTTCACTATCAGCATCAGCCATCTTCCCTGCCAAGACTTCTTCCACTATCTCAGTTTCAGATAACGCTTGGAATCCAGGATCCCCTTCATCTGCTCCCAACCACTTCATGATGCAGGGATGTAGCTAGGAATTTGAGAGTGTGGGTTACCTGTACAAAAACTGTAATACACTAAAAAAATTTAATTTTTACGTCAAATTCTGTAGATCTGTTATAAACACCCTAATTTTATTTAACAAAAAACTCACCATGGTTAACTTTCACTGCTATTTCAAGCGAATTATTCTGTTCTTCTGTGCTGCCCAATGCTGAACTGCAGTTTTAAATGGGTACTCTTGGACATCTGGACCTTCCAGTGAAATGTGTAGCAGGGAATCGAGCATGAACTCACCCAGTCTGTTTCTTAAGGCAGTTTTTGTGAGCTTCATTTGAGAGAAGTCACTCTCACAGTCAGCTGTGTGAAGTGGAATGACTGTAAACTTGTGCAAGTTTGGCTATTTTTGGAAACAGATTTTCAATTGTTTTGTCAGTGCAAAGAAAGTGTACAACTTCTGTACATGTCTTTTTTCGGTGGTTATCAGCCATGTATTGCTTGATTTCACAGTTACACCATTCTTGTTGGCACAGTCCCCCCCCCCAACCCCCCGACAAGGCGGGTTTGACCGTTGCACAGTTTATCTACTCCCCATTTCTTTATAATAAAGAGAAATCTTCTTAATCTTACTTTTCGTAGATAAAGACAGTGACAGCTAGAGTTTGTCTCACGGCCAGCAGCTCACTCCCCTCCTCAACATACCTTCCCAAACATCAGCGTGGGAAACAACTTGCTACGCGTTTCCGGGAAATGTCAATCAATATCCTCCCCCACCCCCTTGGCGGAAAAATTCCTTGCAGACATCCAACCTGAAACCCTACCCTTCCCCAAGCAATTATCAGCTCACTTTCACGCTTATACTTACGCTGGTAAAGATAATCTCTATTACCGTTTGCACTACAGGATTTTTCATTCCTCCGCATATACCCGTGGCAGGTTGTGTGTGTATGTGTGTGTGTGTGACTGCAAGCGATGTGAAAGCAAAACAAAAAAAAAAAAAAAAAAAAAAAGAGGGAGAAGCGTTATCAGCACTACATATCAGCCAGGCCAGCTTTGGAAAATAAACACAGCTGGGTAACGGGCAAGAACAGCATAAGTGTCTTAGTTTGGACTCGTTCACGGCGCCGTTTTTGCATTAACTGGACTCTTGCCATACACACACAATATCTGGGCACGCCATTGTTAAAAGGGCATCAGTACTGAACATAGCCCAGCACAAAGGCTTGTCTTCAAACTTCCCCCTTCCACCTACTCCTCTGACTCCCGCCAGGCGGCAAAAACTTATTAGTGCAACAAGGAGATAACATTACTCGCCATGTATGCTGGAATTTATGGCCTTTAGATAAAACTAGTGTGGGTCGGCAATTTCCGAGTGAGGGTTTTACCGACCCATGCCGCCCCACGTGGCTACATCCCTGATGATGTCATCCTCTGTTGTTTCTTTTTCTCCAGCCACCTGTAGTGCAGTATGGTATTCAGCCACTTCGAAACCTTGAAATTCGAAGTCAATATCAATGTCGTACAGGAGTTTCTTCCACCTATTTTTCAAGGTTGTGGATTTCACTGCCTTCCAAGCTGCAGCAAAGTTGAAAATGGCCGATTTTAGATTGTAGTTGCATATGTTCTGCAGTGTGTGTTCACCTCGCTTATCATTCTCATCACATTCTTGCTCTAATACCACTAACACTTCCTCCAAAAATCTTTTTCGCTACAGCCTCTTGGTAGTAAGAATTATTCCTTGATCTAATGGTTGAAGAATTGAAGTGATGTTCTCAGGAAAAAAACATACATGTGAATTTTCTTCTTCAAGAGACAAAATTGCTTCTGATGGATGAGCAGGAGTGTTGTCTATTATCAGGAGAACCTTAACATTTTCTGGTGATATTTTCAGCACTTCCGTCTGATATCTTTTTGATTCTGGGATGAAATGTTTAAAAAACCAATCTTTAAAAATGTCTCCTGTAAACCAGACCTTCTTAGAACTGTAATAAATTACAGGAAGCTCATTCATAGTCTTTTAGAACTCGTGCACACATTGACTTTCCAACAATGACCGGAGTTAGAAACGATGTGAGCCATCTGCATTTGAACGGACGAGAGCGGAAATCCTTTCCTTACTTAATTTCCATCCAGGCGTTGAAGACTTGTGTTTAAATGCCTGGGTATTCTCTGGCAGTGATTTCCAATAAAGACCTGTCTCATCTGCTTTGTACATCTAAGACAGAAGTAAGTCCTCACAGTTAGTAATGTTTTTTTTTAGCTTTTTTCAGAAAGGTAGTTTCTTCTGTAGTATCGCTTAATGCTTCCCCATATGTTCGTTTGTTAGTTATTTCATGGCAATGACGGAAGCACCAGAGCCATCCATCAATAGCTTTAAAGTCTGTCATTTTCATTTGTTGTGCTTGTTTGTCGGCAGCAGATTTTATCTAGACACCTCGCATGTTTAAACCAAACGAGCATTGTTGAACATACCATTTAAATACTGCCTCGTCTTGTAAAGATGAAGTAGCAGGTTTCAAGTGTTTCCTGGGTCCAACAGTGCAACTTTCTTTTTTACTTTTTGGTTCATCATGTTTCAACACATAACTCTTCAACTTGTCTTTTGCTTTCTGAATGTCCGACACAGTTTGTTTCTTGACACAATAATCAGCACACAACTTTTTGACTTTTCGCTTAATGTCAATGTTACTCTCTTTCTTTTCTGTCCTGTTGCAGATGCCATTTCAGTAAAGAAAAATGCACAATCTGTAAAACGTACGCACAACAACTGCGTAAAAAATTCAAGTAGACACGACAGTCGTTCTTGCCCGGACACGTCAAAACACAGATGAGCAACTAGCTCTGCCTACCGTCTTACGTGGATTCCCGTGCTCGCACCTAATGTCACTCACCAAAGCACAATAACCAGGTAGGGCTTGTGCTGTTAATCTTACAGCTCTGTAAAAAATTCAGGTAGACAATCATTCTTGCCCGGACATGGCACATACCCCGATGCACGACTGAAAGTAGCTCTGCTTACCGTCTTGCTCTGTTATCCATGCGCGTGCCTGACGTCACTCACCAAAGCACAATAACCAGGTAGGTCTTGTGCTGCATGTGACAAGTGGACCCGACTGTGGAATAATTTTGTATTGCCAGATTTAGTCGTTAAATACATAGTCCACTGAATGGAGGTTTTGTTTTGTATGCACACACAGTGAACATGCACACACTATGATAACACAAATTAATCAGAACATTTTACAGTACTTTGTAAACACACTCATATAATTTAAATTTTCCTGCACTATTTTCAAATACATTCGTGGATGAATTATAAAAAAAAATATGCTAAGCTTATGTAACGTTTCTGAAAGTTATGTACATAAGACACATTTTTTGGAAATTGTACTCACATTTCTGTAATGCCTGTACACACATTTTGGAACTTATTTGCACACTTGTCAGCCTTCAGCAGTAGGCCTACAGATTAATTTATGTTTACTCCTTATCCCCCACCTACCAGCTTCAACTGGTTAACAGTAGCATGCTCCATGGCATGGTAAATTATGTTCTACTGTAAAAGTAGTAAACAACGTTTCAGCATTCATAATGCTATTTGAATCCTCTGTCTTGATAAAAATCAAAGTTAACTATTTTGTTCCAGCCTTAACCTTTCCGAGTTCGTGGTGTTTCTTGGAATCAATGTGTCGCCTGCAATTGTTATGGCCACCATGTTTAACTAAAAAATTACAATTATACGTGGTACAAAAACATTATTTTCCGACACCTCGTTGGCTTTCAAACACTGCCACTCGCGTGCATACTAGATCTGAAACCGCTGCGCTACAATCCTGTGTCTTTTCGTCGTCGTGCATTCATCATATGATGACGTGGTTCATCCATTGAAGGAATAGCCTATGATTATTTACTTCACCTTATATACGATTGTAATTTATTGTAATAACCACTGTTCCACATTACTGTCGGTACCGCAAGTTACAACCTGATGTAAACAGCAATGTTCCCGCAGCAAAACTAAAGTACGTGGCGACCGTATAAGTTTGTTGGTAAATCTGGTATGCACACCTTATCAGACTGGCATATACGTGACAGGAGAGCCTGAAAACTTCTGATGTGAGTACCAATAAACTGGTATGTCTACCATCGTTTTAGTGGTAACACTGTAGGAAGCTCAAAGAAAACGCACGTGCGCGTGCGGGCCGGGCAAGCCACAAATCAAAGAATGCAATACATGTCTCCAACTGGCACCTGATCTGTAGTGGGTATTCTTCATTAACTAATGAACTCAACATAACTTACAAATGCATAAAATAAGGAACATGACTGTCAGAATAAGCCTTCTTGTCTGCCAATGCTAAATTTACTGAATGCAAAAAAACACTATCTTCTTTGCTGCCTGTCCGTAACATACTATACACCGTCAGGAGATGCGTAGATTACACCTTTTGTCTGCAGAAACTACAGAGAATCCGTAGGCGTTGGCATCCCTGGGTATAACATTCACAGAGTAAAAGAAATTTCTTTATAGCTGTTTGTCTTACAGTAAAGACATTTTGCTGTACAGCAAGAAAAGCTTAAAACCATACCTTAGGTGTTAATAATTTTTAGTATAGAAAGATTTTCTGCTATAATGTTATTTTTTGCAGCAATTTTTTTTTTCAACATTAATGTTGTCTTACAAAAATTCAAGTAACTATACACAAAGCTTACTACTGAAATACTTTAATGACAGCACAATTTTTTCTATTGCTGTACATTTTAAACTGAATTATATTTGCAGTAAAGCTATTTTGATGTGGTTTTGTTTAAGCAATAGTTTTCTTTGCTTTAAGAATTTTTGGGTTTTGGCAAAGGAAGTGTTTTTAGAATGCAAATGACAAAATCTTGAATTGTTGTTTTTTTTATATTATTTTATTAAAAGTTGTGTACGGTAAGTAATATATTAGACGTGATTACAGAATAAAGTATAGACTTACGTAATACAAATCTGAAACCTACTATTGACAAAATACAGCAGTATTTGTCAGTGTTTATATTTTTTACTGTTTGTATATAATAGATTAGAGAAGGTAACCTATTTAGGGTTCAAGTGAAATTAATTTTGTTATTGTTGACTATAATTCAGTGTTATCATCCCGCATCATGTATTATTGATACTATAAAATTGCAAAACTTTTACAAATTGTGTTTTGAGTATACTGGGCGAGTGGTATCTCGTAAATACTGAATGCAGCATACAATTACATTGCTAATGTTATGTAAATATGAATTCAGGTTAAATTGCATTTGAGACTTAAACTTTCAGAGGAAATTGTCACATGGCTACATGCTGCAATACGTTCTCATGCTGTGCGGTATGGAGGACACTTAATTATACTCACTCCAAAAAATGCTTAGCAATGCACAGAGCTAACTTTGAACACTTGTTGTGGATGTTTGAAAAGATTTGTAGAGCAAGTTTATGTATTATAACAACATTTCACGTAGTTTGTTTTAAAATATGCCTCTAATAATTTTGACGTAGAATTGTAAACCGCATTCCGTATTCACGTGCTATGACCCACATGGTATATTAGGTAATTTTTTTTACAATTGCACAAACTTCAAAGACAACAGACGGAAGTAATGATAATAATTTATTTATATTTTAGTACTGGCCAACAGTTTTTACAGCCTTGACCGGACAACACTGACAAAAATGTATGTACAAAAAAAAAAGAAAGAAAAAAAACAACTATACATAAAACACAAGAACATGCACATGAAAATTCATAAATAATAACTACAAGACAATAATATAAAACTGTAAATAAATACTTAAAAAACACTACAAATAATTTGCAAGCATTTTTATACCTATCACATTGTCATAATTGTTTTGTTCAGCTTTAACAATATAATTACTTGTCTTTTTTAATTAATTTTGTCCATTAAATTTTTATATATATTCTTAGCCTTAAGAAAGGGTTGAATGAAGTCATTATTTCATTATAATGTGTAACTTATCTAAAAATGAGGTCTCTATTCTTATTATTTGTAATAAAAACTGTTTGTTGCGTTGATAATATTGTGGCACTTTCATATCTACATTACTTAGAATTTCTTCGCAGTTATAACAATAAATAAATTAATTTATAAGAAATACAGCATCCAAAACTTTTCTTCTAAAATGCAATGTTTGTCTTTTCAAAGCTTGTAAAACAATTTGATAACTAAAGCTTTTGTTGTTGACAATGTTGTATTTGTTAGACAAATGCCTAAATATTTATTTCTGGATATTTTCAATTCTATTGCTATCTGTAGTCGTGATTGAGTTCCAAATGACAGGGCAATACTCTAATTTGCTTCAAATAAGTAAGTCATACCAACATATTAAAGAGTCTTATTTGGTCACAGATGTTATAAACTTTATCAAGCCAAAAACTTGGCAGGACTTTGATGTCTTCTTGAAGCATATAACAGTCATGTATATCACCTATTGTTTTATATATTTTAAGGTCATCAGCATAGAGAAGTCCCTTAGAATTTTTAAATACTTTTGTAATGTTATCAATGAATATATTAAATAAAAGAGGGAGACAAGGTGCCACCTGGTGGTACGGGTACTCGAGATATTACATCATATGACATTGATAAAATGTTGTCTATTTTAACACTAAATTTTCTGTTTGACAAGTAATCATGAAACTAGTCTAATGTCACCTAACTTAGAAATAATTATTTTATGATTACAAGAATCTAAAAACGCTTTACTAAAATCAAAGTAGATTGCATCTACGTGTCTCTGGGAAATTACTACCTTCATAGTAAAATTCATAAATTGAAATAAATTTGTTGATGTTGTTTTTCTAGATGTGAAGCCGTGCTGGAATTGAAATAATCTAGTTTTTGTATGAAAATTGAGATGTTTATGGATAATTTTTTTTTCAAAAACTTTTGAGAAACCACATAGTAGTGAAATAGGCTTATAATTTGTTGTCAACTGTTTGTTACCTTTCTTAGCTTACGGAAACGTACTGGGTCGGTAGTGCAGGTCACGTGACTGGATCTACTCAGTTGTTGGATGCGTAACGAGCGGCCGTAAATCTGTACAGTAGTTACTTGGCTGCCTTTTTAAAAAATATAGCAAAATCTGCAGAAACGGTAATTTCAGTCAACGATTTGGCAGACCTATGTTAGTAGACCAGGTTAAAACAGTGAAGAATATCCTTTTGTGCTGGTATAGTATATGTATGTAGCATTAAAATTGTGTACTAGTAATAATAATTTATTCCGTACCTGAATTACGTACTCTGACGACATTTTTACTTGATAAACTGCTCCAGACGTCTTGTTCAACAAAAATACTACAATCAGACATTGTATTTTCCGTGAACATGCATTCAAACCTCCTTACAACATATTTGGTCTATTATGTACGTACACATGCGGGAGTCTGTCTGTTTACTTTTTACGCGTGCTTTCCTTGGTATTGTCTGCTGGCTACTATCTACCCTGTTCTCGAGCAGGGTAGATCTACGGGATCCGGCACAGGGATCGAGTTGAACATTTTGAGATCTTGAGGGCCGGTAGATCTTTATCGCATGACGTTTCCAACCGATTTACTCGCTATTGAGTGGATCCGAAGTAGTTTCCGTAAGCGGCTTTAGAAACAGGGACTACAACAGCATTTTTCCATATGGAAGGGTACTTTCCTGTATCCAAGCTATAATTGAAAATACGTAGAAGAATGGCTGCTAAGACTTCAGCACAACCTATGATAATTAAGTTAGGAATGCTATCATAACCTGTAGATTTTGTAGATTTTAATTTTCTTATGGCCCACAAAATTAAGCTTATTGTAATCATGGGTGGGTCAATAATATTGACGTTCTTTGAAGACTCAGGTTGGCATGTATTTATCTTGTTTGTATTTTTATATACAGATGAAAAATATTTTTGAAAAGAATTGGCAATTGTATACGAGTCATTGGTTACTACATCATTTTATAACATCCTACAGCTTTGTTGAATATTATAGCCTTCCTTTATTATTTAAGTATATTTTAAAAAAACCAAATGGATTTGCTTTTATTTTGTTATAAATGTTTAATTCCCAAACTATTTTGTCAGCATTTAACCTTTTCTTGACTAACTTACGGTACATTGCAAAAAATTCATAGTGTTGTGTGTTCCGAGTATTTTTGTATAGTTTGTGAAAGTTATTTTTTCTTTTGATAAGGTAAATTAGATTTTTTCTACCATACTGTCGACATCATGCATGTCGTATATCTGTTCTCAGTTGTGCTTTCTAAGAGATATAAACAGAGATCGGTAATCACCTTTACTATATTTTTTTCGATTAGTTTTACAGCTAGCAAAAAAAGATAGGTAGCTCTATATCTAGTGCAGGATGTGGGGCATCTTCATCAGCAAGGGGGTCAATCGACTTTGTTGTATTATTAATGTTTGAGTTAGAAAAATTTAGATAACAGAGTTAATTCAGAGGAACAGTGGAATTATGTTCTAAATCAAGAACATTAGTTGTTTCTGAAAGTTCCTGACCTTTAATTTTACATATAGTAGTAGAAGCTAATATTTTGAGTATGTTTGAACTTCCAGTCAATACCGGGTATGTTAAAATGTCCGTATATAATTATGTGATATTGATAGTGACAATTTAGTCCCTAAACATGACATGTAATTAGTAAATTCCTGTACAGTAGTTTGTGGTGGAATTTACAATTACCAAGAAGAAAATTGCTTTGTTGGAATCTGCCCATTTCTATCTGTAAGTTATATATATATATATATATATATATATATATATATATATATATATATAATATGGGCTGCTATTTATTTAAAATATCTACAGAGAATATTGGAAGCTCAGCTTATTTACTGCAATTAAAACACCACCACTTTGTTTCGCATAGGTTGCCTGTATATTTCAGTCGTTACGATGTACTACAAAATTATTTGTAAAATAATGTGAATTTATGTAATTTTGAGATCACCACTTTTCTGTTAGAATAATAACCGATAAATTGGAAGCAATTATATTTTCTTAGAGTTGTTTAGATTTAGTCCGAAGTCCCCTTACATTTTTATAATAAAGATACCACGCATTCGGGTTTGTCATTAGCCTGTATTACTGGCTCCTCCAGCCAGCTCATTAAACTGTTCATCAGTATTTGCAGTAGACTGTGCGACATTTTGTGATTACTCAACTGTGGTTTTGTGCACTGATGAGTCTGTTGTCGCCTCAGTGTTCACAGTAGCTGCTGAGTTTGACTGCATGAACAGCTGCTCGTTCTGAAGGCTTCCATAGAAAGGACTTAATTAGACAACCAAAAGGCCAAGAAACTGTATTAAAAATTTGGTCATAGTCAGATTCTGCAATTGATATGTAAAAATATGAGTACGAATCATACCTAGTGTTAATTCTTACCACTTTGAGATGTGTTACTTTAATTTCTTTATTGATATAGGACAGAGTGTAATTTTCATGCACATCGGGCACAAAACGAGATACAAAGATTTGACTTCATGCATGGCAGAATTAGTTTAGAAACCATCGTAATATCTACGTTGTTCCTGACACCTAGTTGCACTTGTTTTTTTTCGTTACATGTTTAGGAACTGATGACCCATTGTCACCTGACTGCTTTCTTAACCGTCTATTTGCTACCGTAAAACCATCTGTGTCAGCTGTTGGCGACGTGAAAACAGTTTGCTGCCAACGTGTTTCATCTGTTGTACGTGGCGGACACGTGGTGTTACCATATGGTACCTGAGAAACATTGTTCTGTATCCGCTGGCTTGTTGCAGATGAGGATTTAGTTTTGAGCTAGGATGTAAACTTATTAAAACCAGGGATTGTCGTTTATGGTGTCTTTTATATTTAGCAGTGTATATTAACAATCTTTCAAAAGGATAACAGTGTTTTTAAAAAATGAAATGTATGCTTGACTGGTACAATATGGTCTGTAAGAAATAAAAATTCCAGTTTTTATAGTTCTGAGGACTATTATATGTACAAATTCCTACAAAATATTGTGTACTTTTTATTTTGATGTTCTGCATAGTTGGAGAGGCAGCTGAGTGTGTTTGTACAAAAATCATTTATGATCGTGGAAAACATTGCTTATTCCATGGTAACAGCTGTAAAAAGAAATACCAACACAACTGTCATAAAGTGGAATTCTTATGTGAGACTGAGTACATCTTTTCTTTTGTATGTATTTTAATTCAAGGTTTCAGTCTTACTGTGTGTAGTATTTTGTTGGCTGTTCAGTGCACGAAGCTTCTTTTCTACTTGGTTTTCTAGGAAGAAATTAATTTTTATTTTATTTTTTTAACAGTTCATGGAAAAAATGCAACTGCAGTATCATGAACAGGCAAGAGAAAAGGGTGTGTACATTGTCAGTGCCTGTGGTGTCGATAGCGTTCCAGCAGACTTGGGTACTGTATTTCTAACAAATAATTTTCAAGGTTGGTACACTAGTTGACAAAATTACAACTTTCAAAATTTTTTCGTTGTCCATTAAAATTTAACTTATGTATAGTTTGTTTGGGAATGGGAATACACTGGGAATAGAATCAGTGGATGTTATCGCATGAGAGCACACTTGCACGTGAACCTCTAAATCTGCCAACCAAATTTTATTTAAATTGGCCCTACTATAACACTCAAATATCACAATAGTACGTAATACACATGGAAAGTCTTTTAGCTATTATATTTTGAAAGCGTGCCTGTTATTCGCCAAACTGTGCCTGCGGCTGCCACTGCTTTTTTTTTTCTTGAATCGCAGATTGCACGTGCAATAGATGGGCTACAGCTCGCTGCTCGGCGTTGGGCGGTGTGGTGGGGGTTACTTACCATAAGCCAGCCTAGAGCACAGTTCAGTTGTGTGCAAAGCTGTCATGTTCGCTGCACTACACAGTTGTTGTCCGCTTTTCACAATTTATTCTCGCTCTTCAAGAACAGTGATTACGCTGTTTGTGATGTGTTATTATTTTACTTATATGTGACATTTATAACACTGGTGATAAAACTTTTATCCACAAAATTAATAGTTAATTAACCATTTCAGACATGAAAACAGTGTGTTCTCTGGTTTGTCATTGGAAAGGAGAATCAAAATAAAACAAAAAGGCAAACCAATACCTCAACCAACTGTAGTGCAAGTGACGGTCAAAAATAGGGAATTCAGGAGAGAATTTAAGCAGGAGAATTGTTCAGTTTCGTTTTCAAGTGAATTGTTCACGTACATTTTCAATTTGGCATGTATAAAGTAGTGCTCATATTAACTAAAAAATAGGAAAAACCATAAATTTATTAAAAAATATAAAAGCTTTATTTATATATTGGTGCAATTAATACACCTGAATTACAGAAAAATTGGGTCTGCTAGCATGGAGGACAGAACAGAGATGGATTGGAGGAGAGGGATACAGTGGGAACCCATTGAGGACATCCTTCTTCTCATAAAATTGATGGATCCCAGGGTCAGCAAGCCGACTACCATGGGGCAAGCTACGTACCAAACTGTGCTTGCAGCCTCCATATATTCTTTGGAACTGTTACGGCTAGTCTCCACTAGTGATATAATTTCCATACAAAATAATTTCGCGTACCAAAACACAATGAAAATATTTGAAAAAAAGTTAAGAAATCAGGTTTGGTTTTTGTGACTGTTCAAGTTTTATTCTCCCATTTTGTTCCACGTTTTAATCCTTTTAATTATTTTTTTTCGAATACCTCCCGCTGAATATTCATTAAATGTATGGAATTAAATAACAATGTAAGGGAATAGATCCCTTTCATAACCTATTCATTGCGCACAATCTCAGTACTTAAGTTACCAAGAGAGCAGACTTGATGAAGTACTACTAAATATACATGAATAAGCAATGCTTATTTGATTAAGAATATTTGTGGAAAAGTTTAGAACATATTTTGTGACTTTGAATACATATTAAACAGTATTTATTTGAAGTAGTACTACATGAAGCATTGCTTGAAGTGGTCACAATAAGAATTAATTATTTATGGTATTATGAATGGACGGCTTGGCCCGTGACGTCAGAATAGATTGCATGCTGGGAGAATCAGCTGTTTCTGTACATTCAATCGCTCATTTGCCATAAGGTTCAATGTATTAGCATGTTTGTTACACTATTTATACTGAACCATGTAAAACATTGCTATATATTTGTGTTTTAGTACCACTAACAGCAGTTTTTGAAGAGATACAAGGTTTCATAATGTCCCGTGATTGTAAAACATAAATAATCACATCAGAAAGTCCGTCACTTGGCTTTCATGCTCTCTGTGTTTTATTTCTGTCTGTTTTGTTATGTATTTAATAATTGAAACAAGTGTGCAGAGTTTTTTTGTGAATTGTTATATTAAAAAAAAAGTGTATAGTGCAAATACTTCGTATCACAAGGTAATTTGTAGGCCTAGGCCTACATATAATAGACTTACAAATAAGTTTATACTATATTTTTTTTAACAAATTCAAGGTTTTTAAAGAAATCGTGGGCCCTTTTTTGAAATTAATACTGTATTTGTATTATGTAAGAATCACATATTTATAGGAGTCAATGTATTCTTTGAATTTTACATTTCTGTCCTCCCAGATTATTACTGCAAGTCAATGGGCATGTTGGCATACCTAGTTGTTTATGCTACCACTTGTGAGTAAATAAGAAATAACATTCCAAAATCACTAATGAACATATTTAAATAGAGACGTTGTTAGATTATACACTGTCGTAGGTTCGTGCTTAATTTTTCCCCTTTCTTGTTGAGGTAACTGCGAGACGAATTTGAGGTCTTACCATGCAGAACTAACCTTTGACAAGGGGGGGGGGGGGGGTAGAAATTAATTTTTAAAATGAAAATAACTAGTGTAGTTTATTGATATTATGTTCAATTGGCTAGGTATTACAGTGTTTATGTACTGGTCGTACGTTCGTGTTGGTACATACATATTTACTAGATTAAAGTAAAAGTTGGTTTCCTTGATAAATATAGGCCTAAGCTTTTTGTTAATCTCTCTGAAATATGTGTTAATAACGTATATCCATGCGAATTTCTCTAGAACGTTTAGGGAATGTTACAGTTCAATGAAACTAGTGCTATCAATCATCAAATGATGTAGTTCCAATTTTTTTGTGTATCTACTGTTTACCATGCTCCCATAAATTCATATAGGCCTACTTCATTTTGCTGTAACTTATACATGCCAACATTAATTGCCGGGTATTACATTTGTTTTAGGGAAGTGGTTAATATGTCAACAATTTGTTATGACACGAATTAATAGTTTCTAAGTGTAGACTAATGAAGCGAGATTCCCGCTTCATGGAAACTTGCATTGTGAAGGCCTGTCGGGAGAAGGTTCATTGTAGGCCTACTCATTTTTAGACAGTGTTTCTATTGATTTGTTGCGTTTATTACAGAATACAATAACAACCAACCTTGGCCTACTGGACATATTGCCTGGTATAATAATTGTGTCTGTTTATCATAAGAAATATGCAGCCAAATATCCGTCTCTTGTTAACAGTGACACAATTGATTTAGCTTCATTGTTGTTAATAATTCAATACGGTGTATGACATACATATTTTAAAAACATCTGCAGTTGCTTTATACTAAGAAACTGTAATTCTTCGACTCAGAGTGTGTTAAAAGTTTTAATTAATGAATAGAAACTCATCAACCCATATAATCATGTACTTTTTTTGGCACCGATTGTACAAAATCATCTGTTGCTACCCATGATTCTGTGCGCAAATGAGACTGGCCAAGCCATCCATTGAAAACGATATTTAAACATGAATATAAGTAATACTTGTTTCAAGTATTGCTTGTATCACTACTATGAATTCTGCATTTCATTTGAGTTGATGTATATTTATTATTAACCAAACATACATTTGACCTTTTTTTTATCTCTTTAGAGTTAATTTGTAAAATTCTTCCAATTGAATTTTTAGTATTTATGTAAGCATTATCCTAAAGAAAAGTGCACTTTGATATCTCAAATTGTTCATTTGGTATGTAGGAATAATAAAAAAATACATTTCACTTCCTTTCACCACCTTAAGTATCAAATTTTGAAACACATTGGCATCCCACTTTAGACCGTTATGTAGGCATCTAATTAAAGTAAATGTCAATAACGATCGCTCGTTCGGTTCAATCTATGTAAAAAATTAGTAAAATCCAAATTTTTTCCAGTTTCACTCATTGGGCTTAAAATTTCAAAATATCCTGAAGTTATTTTTCTGATACAGTGAACCCTCGATAACTCGGACTAAAAGGGGGGAGAAGCTGTCCGAGTTATGATTTGTCCGTGTTATCGAGGGGCGTCCGGGGAGGAGGGGTAGTCAGTCATTAATCACAAGAAACGTGAGGAAACCAGTACGCTATCATTTCTACAAGCAAAAGAAGCGGCAATATGTACTGCTTTATACGTATCAATTTACAGGAGTGGGTAGTGGGGAAATTATCGCTGTAACGGGAGAACTATAAAAGAAAGAATGTCAAACAACCTGGGCCGGCAGATTCTTTTTTATTTATTGTTTATGCTTCTTCTGGCTGTACTAGAAGCTGGCACCAAGGCACCCTTCGACCACATAAAAGTTCTCACGCCCTTCTCCCGTCTGGCTGACGACAGTCTGTGCGTGCGTGTGTGTGTGAGATAAGCTAGGGTGGTAGAGCACGAGCGGAAGTAGTCAAGGTCAACCGGTACAGTCTCAACAGTAATACAAACACCGCACGTGACCACACGCAACTCACGAGATGTTTACGTGAAAAATTGCTCTACATCAGCATGTCACAGTGCCTGCAGCCAGCTGCTAGTTTCCTACGAGAAATTGTTTTTTTCCAGGGCTTCTTTGTTAGAATACGAGGCCAGGAGCAACGTAAATCTCAGTCTACCTTTCCTCCTTTTTTTTTTTTTTTTTTTTA